>JANRGW010032805.1:0-69567 GCA_024733675.1 Psilopsiagon aymara | reverse complement strand
CCCCCCCCCCCCCCCCCCCCCTTCCCCGCAGGGCTGGGAAGAAGGATTTGGGGACGAGGGAAGGGGGGGGGGGGGTGAGTGAGATCGCGCTCTGCTTACCAGGCAAGCTTGAACCCTTTCATTAGTACAGTCACGATAATCCGATGCCCGTGTCCTTGTCTGCCCACTGACAGCTCCAGAGGTCCCAGGACATATTGGAGCAGACCCGGCCGGCGAGCATCCCCCGGGGAGCGCCGAGCCGCATGCAGAGAGCCCCCCGCGGCGGGGCACGGCCGCCCCCCGGCCCCGGTACCCCCCCCGGAGCTCCGCCGACAGGCACCGCGCTCCCGCACTAGCAGCGCCGGGGGCTGAGCCGCCCCGCTCTCTGCTGAGCATGTGCAGCGCCGGCAGGACAGCGCGCAGCACAGCATGCCATGGCCGCACAGCATTCCATAGCAGCACGGCCAGACCCCCCCGGCAGCGCTGGAGCCGGCACAAGGGGGATGTGGCTTCCTTTGCTCCTGCCCCATCCCTCCGGCCCCGGTTAGCGCAGGCAGAGCAGCTCCATCACCACCACGGGCTCCCTTCTCCATGAATTAACGCATCTCCTCGGCCTCAGAACACTACTAAGAACTGCTACAGCGCAACCGAAACTGGAATGGGGGGCAGAAAGTGTCTTATTCTCATGACACCCAGTGCTTGCATAGAAGGGGCAGTTGTGTAGCTTTGCTTGGAACTGGAGACTGGTTTGGGTCAGAAAGGAGCTTAAAGCTCATCCAGTTCCAACCCCCTGCCACGGACAGGGACACCTTACACTAGAGCAGGTTGGTCCAAGCCCCGTTGAACCTGGCCTTGAACACTGCCAGGGATGGGGCAGCCACAGCTTCTCTAGGGAAGACGCTTCATTTGCTTTATTTGACTTGGTTTAACAATGGTACCAGATCTTTTTTCTGTCTCTCCCCCATCCTCAAGAGATGGACACAAGCCAAGTTCTAGATAGACATCCCAGGTTCTAGTTCCACTGCCATAAGGCTTTGGGCATTCCAGAGCAGGTAAATGGAAACAGGACCATGGCCATGGGAATGAAGGTTTAGAAACTGTCCAAGTAACACTGAAATGTGGTTCTGGGCTGTTGAGTCCTGACTAGAACACTCAGGGCAGTGCTAAGTCCCTCCAAAAAGCTTCCCAAGCTCCCATTGTGTCATGTTGCAGTCTTTGCTTCACTATTCCATACCATAGTGCCACAACAATTAGTGTGAAACTACATCCTCTTTTCTACTCCATTTGTGAAGGACAATGATTGGCAGTACCCTAACAGGAGAGCTCTGTGCTAGGCCGAGATTGAAACACCTGATTTGAAAATTGTTTCCAGCATAAACTTTGAAACACACCTTCTCGTTTATTTCTAGACAAAAAGCATTAACGAAGCCTTAAAGCTGGACACATGCATTTCCACATGACAAACAGCATGGGAAAACCACATTCAGATCTCAACCCATGTAATCCCAGACTCAGCCCTCATTAGGTCCAACCTACATCAGATGCCTGGCTTGGACTCAGCTTTTCTCTACGAGATTCTTTGAATCTGTGGCCTGCAGGTTGTCAAGGAGGGAAGCAAATCACAGCTCTGTAAAATGGGTCAGGAGACCTGCAAGCTTGGCAAATCTGGGACAGACTAATGCTGCAGAGTCACATGTTTAGAAACCCAAGCTCAGGCAAGAAAGGTATTAAGAGATAAGAAGTCATGTACATAACATGGGAGTTTGGAAATCATCAAAGCAGATGAGTCCACTTAAAAGAAGAAAGTGCCTGTTTACGCATCCGTCTGGCAGCTGCAGTCACAGTTCAGCTGGGATCCTTGCAGCAGGAGCCTTGCTGAAGGAGCTGTAGATCACCACCACCAGTGAACCCCAAGCAGGTGACCCCACTATTTACAGTTTGGATTCTGCATTCACTTGACTGGTCCATCCATGTTAGATAATACTGCCCAGGCAAACCCTTTCCTTTTCCTCCATCCTTAGCAAAAAACCTTCCAGGGAAGAGATAGTACAATTTAAATAAGAGAACAAAAGAGCATATGTAGATATTGAGAGAGAGATAGGCTACGTACAGCCACCCTGTCCACCTCCGCAGTGCTAAGAATACTTAGAATTCACACGCACACTGAATTCCAGATAAATTATCTACCTACTCCATCCTGAGCATCCATCCCACAAAATGGAAAATGGGAAGACAGAAAAAAGCACATTCAGAACTATGGCTTGAGCACTCCAAACCCAATTCTGGCTCCGTTTGGAAAAAGCCCTGTAATCCATGTCTTTTCACTCATCTGGGGAACTACATATTGTAAGGAGACATTGAGTACATGGTTGTAATAAGCAGCAATGATAGATTCCTTTGGATTGTACAAGTGTCAACAGAAATGACAAATGATCTTTGATCATTACGTTATGTACGCAAAAAAGCTTTCCTAAGCCATTGTTTTTAAGAATTCCTTTATTTTTCCATATGAATAGTAAAAGAAAATGGCAAAAATAATATCAGAAGTGTAAGCACTGGTTTTCCTTTTAGTTTGCTTTCATGTTTCATGAAAACAAGCCTAACAGTGAAACACTGAGAGCAGGTATCACTTTGGCCAACATTAGCCATCATAAAATCCTGAAAACACCAGGATGATATTGTCTCCTTTATGTCTCACTTACCACAGGCTCTCCTCCCTTACCTAACCAAAATCTGAATTCAACAGCAGCTATGAAACATATAGAGGAACCCCTCACTTCTGCTGAGGAAGGCAGTGCCCTCCAAAGCATAAGTGCTCAACTAGAGCACTAAGATCATCAGCTAAGTTCTTGCCTACAGCTTCTACACCCCGCCTCTCAGCCATGTATCTTCCCAACTCATCCTCATACCTCTCTCCATACAGGATGCTGCAGTTGTGGCACTCATGGCCCTTTGTTGACTGCCACCTCTGTGTCCATAGTAAAACTGCATCTTCTGCCTGTCCCTGAAAAACATGCTGTCCTCTACACCTTGTTACTTCCTTCTCTTCTCCTTCCCTTTATTTTTACATCCCTCCATCAGCTATTTCATAACATCTGTTGATTACCTTTGCATCTTTCAGTGCTATGTTCTCAGCTCCCTTTCCTATCTCAGTCATCAAATCACCTTTCCCTTTCCCCCAACCCAACATTTTTTCTTGGAATAGCAATCTCCCTTTCTTCTTTGTACTCATTTCTACTTCACCTATTCGCAGAGCCAAACGTATATTTTCACCAATGACTACCCTCCATAAAGGATGTTAGATCAGATGCTCATAGCCATAAAATCTGTAAGTCAAAGAATTTGCATATTGCAGTAGAGATTTGATTGTTTGGGAAAGAGATCTCCTTTTTTAATGGCAAAAAGAATGAGGTACATAATCTGCTGAGCCTAAACAATGAATAACAATGAGTTTACACGGTGTCCCTTCCCCCCAGGCCAAATTCTCATGAACTTCAAAAAGAATTCAAGATCATTTGGATCCTGGCCTCCTGCCAGTAATATTTTGAGTACTTCTGGTCCAGAGCAAGAACACCATGAATACAACCTCCCTTGTGGCTTCTGGTGCTTCCACCACCAGTCAGGATGAGGAAGCCAAACAGCACACACACACAGACACTAAAAACAGCAACAGAGTAAAAGCCATGCAGGACTTTCTCAAACAGACTCAGAGATTATGAGTCGCATTAAAAAAGGAGCTGGAAAAAAAAGACGGATGTTTTCCTGACCTGTAACTATAAACTGTTATGGTCCCATGAATTTTAAAGAGTTAGAGCTGTAATACACAAAACCAGAGTTTCTTATTCTTCCTGATCTCCAACTTAGATGAAAGGAATACTAAACAGTACTGTCCAGATAAAACAGTGCTTTACATGCCCTCTGCACAGGCAAGAACATCTGGACAAAGTGACAGGCTGTAATGGATTAGGGCTTGGTGTTCTGTTCTGGTCAGACAGCAGGGAACAGACAATTTGTACACAGCGTTTTGCCACCTTCCTTGTCAGGGTCTGGAGGAAGCAGAGAGGCAACCATAGACATTAAAAGTCATACAACAGTAGTTAGTATTTAGCATTACTTTATTCACATGCCAGCTATTTTGCATTCCCCCATTGTCCTTCTCCCCTCACACATGCTCCTCCAAGCAATCTTAGCCTGAGCAAGTGCTATCTAATAAAAGCCAAGGAAACAATCTCTGCAGTACTTTAAATGGTTGTCTTTTCTGTCTTCACTCATCACTCCTGTTACAGCTTCTGAAGGCAATGTGTTTCTCAAGATGGAACACATAATTCAGGTACTTAAATATCTCCTCCTCACCCTGAAAGTTCTGAGAACTTTCTAAGTATGCACTTGCAGCACAGAGAACCTTTCAGCGTGAGAGGAATGAAAGACAGCTCACTGATTTATGGTCCTCATTTCCACTAGTTGATTACCTGGAAAATGATTCATGCTTTCCCAAGAAGAATTGGCCCAATTTTTGTCTCTCCAACAGAACAACTACTTTTCCCCTTGGCACTCAGCAGGAGCAGGGACAAAACAATCCAGGTTCTAACTTGTTGCAGGGCACCAAATAAGCAAAGGTGACACATTGCCATGTCACAATCCCAAAGCAAGGTACCCCACAGCATACAAGGGACAAAGATTGCACCATCAGTTCTGAAAGGCCTTAAGACAGCTGACTGAATGACTGATTACCCTGGGATTAAAACAACAGCCTACAAACCAGTAAAAGCTGCACTCCTCTCTATTTTTAATGCTCTAAATACAGGACTATTCTTTACCACATCAGGAAATGACACTTCTTGAGATACCCTCAAAGGTGCCCCAGCAGAAAAGGAAGCGACAGTGCAACACAATGGAGAGGAGCTATGGAAGTAAGTAACATCCTGGAATTACATCCCATGGCCACTTCTGGCATCATCTCAGCTGAGAAAATACGTCTGTTAAACCTTCTCACAAGTTCTTTGCTAGCCCAGGCTCATCCCAGCAGAACTCAAGCAACACAAATAGCATCCCTTGGAGGCTCCAAACCAAGCAGAACAGGGGGAACTGACCCAACCTTTTCCAGAAAAGAAAACAGATATGGAAGAATATTTGGCTTTCAAATAGGGGACTAAACAACAGCACTTGCCATGGTCTCAGTCCAAATAAACCTGTATACATTTCAGTAATGTTTACATCATAACTGACTTCCAAGCTATATCTGGTTTAGAAGGTTCAAACTAGACCCACTTTTCACTCAAGATATATTTTCCTGGAAAGGTAATGAGGTTTTCTGTACTTTCACACTAAAAGGTGCTTTAACACCATAGATCAAGTTTTCCTTCAATTACAAACAAGCAGATCTTAGAAACAAGTACAGCCAAAAGAGTTTTAAAGTGGGTTTGTTTGGTTTGGTTTTGAAAATGTCAGGTTTTCAACACAGAAAAGCTGGAGTGCCCCAAAGCATCAGAACAGCTGTAACTGAAGTGTCATTTCCAATTGGCTCCAATGCCACTGACCCTTCAGCATCCTCAGTGGTAGCTTTTCTCAAGCACCACACCTGTAAGAGGGTACAGCAGCAACAGTGGCAAGCTTGTGCAAACATGGTAGTGGGGATGATTTCACCTTTATAAAGCAATGTTTGTCCAGAAGGACTTCACACAATATATTAACACTGAAAATGCAAAGCCTGCACTGACATGCAACCCCGGGCAAAGCAGGGCAACTGCTCATCAGTGTTATCCAGGCTACCAGAAACACGTGGAAAGGAAAAACTCCAATTCAACTTGAATTCTGCCTGAGATATAAGAATAAGGCCTAAAATACATTAACAGCACCACAGTGGGGGTTTTAAACCGTAGATTTCAATCCCCTAGGTAGAACAGTTAAGCTTCTGGAATACAGCATCCCTATTCCTTATTGCCATGCTAGAGCACCCAGTCCAGTGCAAGCTCAAGAGCATAGCTCCTAATGCCATTTCCCACTCTTTGCAAGCTACAACTCTTTTTAACCATGCTTAATGTCAGACCCTGCTGAGATAAAAGCACAGGATGCATTTTGCAGGCACATCCCCTGCACTTTAACCTGGCTACGAAGGGAAGTCACATCTTCCTTATTCTAGGAAACAAACCGAAGACATTACCATGCATAACATATCCCTGCCGTCAGATACAACCATTCAATGGTGACAGAGCCTTGTGCTTCCCAGGTCTCACCGAGCCATGCTGAAGCCATTTCTGCCTCACAAGCCCATCTCAGTTCCAACTCCATTCCCACAGCTTTCCATCCTGCCAGCCCGCAAGGAAAGCAGAACCTACACCCTGGTAAAAGCCAGCACCACAGGCAACAGAGAAGCCTCACAGCAAAGGGCGGATGCATCCATAAGCTCGAGTTACTTTCTCACCCGGCGCTCCCCTGAGATCCTTTCCAAGGAATAAAGCTGCCAAAAGGCATTTCTGCTCACGGAGCAAGCTCAGGGACCGGCAAACCTGCCCCTAAAGCACCCTCTAGTGTCGCTTTCCCACAGAGCAGCATGCCAGCATCCCGGCTCCCTCCTCAGCTTCATAACCCACCGCCGACAGCGATCTGGACTCCCCAATTCCTCTCCCACCTATCCTGGACCTTCACTAGAGCATCAGCATCTCAAGGTTGCTTCAAACCTTACAAGAAAGCAACATATAAAAGCCTTCATGCCCAGAACCTGAGTCCCATCATTACCCCCAGCACGGGTACCACTGTAGGGAAAAGGGTGAATAGAAAGTAAATGGTTGAGAGACAAAGTAAGAAGTTGCCAAGCGAAACCACTTACGCACAGTGAGGCCGGCAGCATTTCCATCCTACCTTTGCTGTCGCCATATCAGACGTCTCCATGTTTTCTGCTTGGCCTATCCGTAAACAAGAGCATTGAAGGAGAAGGGAGGGGAGAGAAAGGGAAAGTCAAAAGATGATGAAGAGAAGACAACTTGACAAGGAGGATGACAACATCAAAGTCATTAAGAGCTAGTCCCAAGCTTTTCCTCCTGCACTCAGATGGGTAGAAGCATCATCTCAGGCAGATGGCCCCAGCATAAATACTTTGGAGTCTGGCACAAGACCCAAGTCATTGCCACCTCCCCATAGAAACTCCTCCCCCTTGCCACCACCCAAAGGTCTCATAAAACACAAGGACCCTCCCAGCTTCCCTTTTAAGTGAGCTTCTGCAGGGAGCAGGCAAGCACAACCCATCTTTCTCCATCTGACATTATGGAAGCGAGAGGGACACAATCAACCCCCACCACTAGTACTTTATGAATCAGGAGAAAGGAAGAAAGCGAGTGGATTCTGGGCAGTGCACAGGGAAAGGGGGAGTGATCAGACATAAGGAAATAGGGAAGGAAGAGACAGCTTTTGAAAGGAATGAGTGAGAGGCATCAGCCAGGCAGGTAGAGAAGCAATGGTGCAAAATAAGCATACCAGAGACAGGCCATTTAGAGAGATCTACACGTGCAGGGAGAAATGCAAGGTGGTGGTTAATCATCTGCACCCTACTGAGAACACTCACCTCGGCAGCACTCAAATGATCTGGCCTAAACTAGGAACTCTTGAGTGCACACTCTGAGCTCAGCCTGCAAATCTCCAATCATCTAAGGTAAGCTTTGTCCCAGCATCAAGAGGCATCCGTAGCTGCCTGGCTGAGGCTGGCCCTGATTGGCGCTGCAGAGTGACTTCACACCGCCCCATTCATCACCCAGCTTCTCCCTCCCGGTCCTGCAGGCTCCTCCTGGCCTACTTTACTCCAGTAAATCAGTCTGGAGCCTATTGGGCAGCCCAGGAACCGCTGTACGCAATTCCTGGCCTGGCAAACCAGACAGACATGAGCAATCCTGGCTGGGAGGGAGGCAGAAAAAACACTGCAGAGCTCAGTCAAATTAAGAGCCTCTGAGGGCTAGAAACATCACTGCTTGAAAGTGCTTATTCATACAACAGTGCTGCACGCTGTGCTCAGGCACACAGCAGGCACCGCAGCACAGCGCACAAAGACCAGAGGCGCTGGCAAATCCTCTACAACACACTAAGCAGTTTACACGTTGAAGGACAGCTATGCAATCTCTGCAAAACTGTGGTGCTACTATTCCCTTGTGCAATCCATACACATCACTCCCATAGAACAAACCCACTGGGTTTCAGTAACTATTTTGCAGCCCTGCTATTAGTATGCAAAGGAATATATATATCAAGCAGCTATCACCATCATGCAGATGTGCATTGTAAACAGTAAAGATAGGCCATCACTCCACGGACAACGGTACTTAGCACTCAAACCACCTCTGAAAAGGACCATTAGTACAGAATACACACAGCAATGCTCCTGCCAAGCCCTGTCTGACATACAGGAAATGTGTATTTCTGGTGTGTATTTCATGCAGTTACCTGCTTATACCAATCAAGGCTGGCACACCTCATCTTTTCACTTGGCATATTCAAGTTACACCAAGCACACGCTTATCTGAGATATAAAGCCCCCCCTTATGAACTCGTTTTTCAATCTCCATTCCAAGCATTGCTGGGGATATAATGTAGCTTCAACATACCCAATCCAATGTCACATAGGAAAATTATCACCACATCACCTGAGCTACACTCAGTAGGATAAGTACTGTCATCCCTGCTGTGCGCTAGGACCTGTGCCATAAATGCATACACTGTGGATAATCTACTCCCTTACCCCTCTTTTATAGAGCTGCTGACGTCCCGTAACAGCAGGGACTACTGTTAAAGCTCCCCTGAGTTTGTAATTGCCCCCAGAAAGATGTCTTACAAATAGGAAGACATGGTTGGTGTTAGAAGCGTTACCTGAATGCGTAGTACCTCTTCAAACAGTCCACACAGACACAACTCTCAGCCATTAGGGCATCCTCTGTACAGATACATCATTGTGGCTTTACTCCTGCCCATCATCACAGTTGTAGCTTCACACTAAGTAGAGCAGACTCACCTCAGATTCCTGGTTTTACTTACTCAAGTACCCACATAGTGAAAACAAGAGGCTTAGAAGGCTCAGCCAGATTGGTTCACTAGGAAAGGTGCATGACCTGCAGGTGCAGAATGCAACAGCTGCTTGTGAGGCACCATTTCAGCTACAGTTTGATTCTCTCTGATGGCAAGAAAGAAAGGTCTGCAGGAATTGGGGGAGCAGCAAGAAAACTCTTGTGCATCTGCGAGACATACACGCAGAACAAAAGCAGTTAGTAACAGAACTAGTCGGAGGGAAAACTAGAAGCAAGTTATGAAACAATATCAGGAAAGAAGGAATTGCTTCAAAGGATGCCAGAAACTAAGGAAGCCATAGATATGCACTTTAGTGTGTGTGCCATATGGTTAAACTCCTGAACCCTTCCCAATGTCAATGTTCCGCAGCCTCTGCTGTCAGAGAAAGCCACAAGCAATCACAGCACTGGTGACACCTCCGTTCCCACAGGGAAAAATAAATCTCAGAAGGGACTCTCTCTTTGCTGCAGCAATTGGGAAGTCACAAGAGACGGAATTTCCAGAGGGAAAAGGTGCATTTCACACTCTCGGCATCATGGCAGCTGTAGTCACACTGTGCACAGAACACAGTGCCTCTGAGCCATCTCTAAGCTATGTGAATGCAGTGTTTGTCGTGGTGTGTGAGTTAGAACACAAGGTCTTGGAAGGGAGAGCAAGGTAGAACAGCATCACTGCAGGAAAGCAGCTATCAGCTATCCCAGAAGAAGGGAATTGAAAGAAGCTCCCCTCCATCAAAAGGTGAAGAAAAAAAATTCCCTATAGAGACTTATAGAGAGGAGAAGGAATACTGTCATGTAAGGAGAAAGAGTCAGTATCAGGAGGGTGGAGAAACTGGGATGATTCAGAGTGCTGCTGCTTCTTTTTTTGAGCAATATTGTAACAAAAGAGGGCTGCTGCTTTCATGCAGTCTTTTGGCTCTTCTTTAACTCACTGTCTCACATGTTTGAACTCTCAACCTTCTATTTGCTTGAGATGGTGAAATAACCTCTCCCACCCCAGAAAAAGACTAATTCAGTCTGAAAAGGGGTAGGCAAACAAGAAAGCTTCATGATTCATGGCATGCTTCAGAGAAATTACTCTGATTTGAATCAATCAGAAAATGAAAAGCCATCTTCTAACTTCTACCTTCCTTTGTGAATAACTTGCAGCCACCAGTGAAAAGGCAATGAGATTTCATTACTTGCACAGAAATATGTCCTGGTCATCTCCCATCCCATTTAGATCACGATATTCTGAAATACCATGAAGCAGCAAGTCACATCACACCATAACCTCATACCTTACTAGAACAAGATTTTCACTGAGGATAATGCTGAGCATCTAATCTCTCAAAGATCAAAGTAAAGTGCCTAACAGTCAAGATTCCCTTTGGATCCTCATAACTTATCTGTCTTTCAAGTACATTGAGCTAGACCATTATATGGAGTCCAACAGCCTTCAGTCTCCGGCCTGGCATTGCCTAAGGTATAATCCATAGGGATACATGGGTAGCACACCAGAGAAACAAAGCCTCCTGTACTCATCTGGACCCACGCAGTGCCTAAATGCAGTATGCAACCCTGGGCAAAATTTAACCTCATATGTTTCAGATAAATGGGTGAAAACCTTATAGTGAGAACATAAACCACAAAATACTGGCTTTAGGAATACAAATCCTAGAGGAATGACTGCAAATTCATATCAAAGAAAAAGGTCCGACATTCCTAAAACATGAGAGAGAAGAAAGTAGCTAAAGCAGGGACTCAAGGCCCAGGTCCTAAACACAAACTTCCAGCGTGCAGAGAGCTGTTTCAGATGAGCAGTGAAAGCCTCCCACAGTCACTACCTTTTGCATGTTTGAGGGGTCTTCCAGCAGCAGTGGCACTAGCAGCAGGGTAGAACAAAGGGTAGCAGGCTGCAAAGAGCACACAGTACGGAAGATGCCCCAAAAGCACAAAGCAACAGCCTGTGAGCTCACATGAGGAAGTGAGCACTTACATGTTTAAGCCTGAAGCAAAGATTCTTTCCCAGAGTAGAGAAATAATGAAGTCTTACAATGCTGGAAACGTTATACCTAGACCCATATCCCTCAGGCAAACCCGTATTACATGTGGCCTGCCATTTAAATAAGAGGAGGTGGTTTGGGAGAGAGGGAGCACATAAAGCAAAGGGATACAGTACTTAAGAGGGAAAACAAGCAGCAGAGGAGGCTGAAGGAAAGATATTAGGTCAGACTTACAGGAGAACAGGAAAATAAAGCAGAGTGACTCAAGGACAGACCTTGGTTTGTACCATTGCAGTGCCTGACCTTGTTATGCTGCATGGCACGGTGGGGATACACATGCTGCCATCATTATCACCGAAACGCACAACAGATACACTGCAAAGGCCAAGAAAGAAAAGGATGGGAAGACAAAGAAGGAAAGAGGGGAAGGAAAGGAAGAAACACAGAGGTCAGTGAGCACTCACACGGTTACAGTCATCTGCAGAAACGGGGAAGTCTGTCCAAGTGCCAGCACGCTCCCCAGCAATGTGAAGAAGCTTCACTCCAGCAGCAAGGGAGCAGGACACTGTTGGGTTGAATCCCAGCCTGTTTACATACACACAGTAGTTTTGGGGAGAAAGCAGCCCAAAGCAGTGACCTCAGCATCCACCGTGGACAATCACGATGCCACCATTGGGACAGCTCCTACTGATATTACTGGAGTCACTGCAGTTGGCCCCAGAGAGGAGCAGTGACTAGGCTGATGAGAAGGCAGATCTATAGAGAGATCTCCAAAGAGCTTGATCTGTGCAAGAGGCACTGGTCTCATTTCTATGCTCTCAGATTTCTTCCATCCCAGGCAATTCAATTTTAAAGGCACAGCTGCTTTTAAGTCCCTGCCAGATAATGCTGCTGCTGCTATGGGATGAGATGCAAAAACACAAGAAAATTATGACTTCTTGACTGAAACAGAAGGAATTTGAGGCTGTTCTTCACCAGAATGAAATTGTCAAGGCAAGAATTAGCCAACTACCATTGCTCTTGAATTAGACTCTCCATTACAGGTGGATGCTAACACAGCTTTTGTCCTGACATGGGGAGGAAAACTGGTGTGAGCATCTGCACCACCACCATTTTTCCTCTTTGTGGAAAGCAGGGGTGTTCAGCTCAAAAGGAAGCCAGAAACAGAGTCCATAAAAGGGTGTTCTAAGCCCAACTGACCCACTGCAAGGAACTCATTCTGCTCCATGGTTTTTGTGCCAGGACCCTCTGATCCAATGGTGCATGGAGCAGCCGGAGCAGCCTGAGCAGCTCAGTCTGAGCCATCAGGTCACCACAAGAGACCCTGTACACTGCTCAATGATTAATGTGCCCCTTGCTTCTCCCACCAACAAACCAGCACTGATTAACACTTCTTCCCAGGGACTCACGGTTGAGCTCCTTCCTCTTCCTGTGTCCAATGCTCCACTAAATGGAGTTAGACTTTCAGGATGGAGAGGAGATTTGCAAGAATCAGTAGGTAAAATACAGAGTTTCAGGCATCTCTTTGTAAGGTATGTGACATTTAACTTCCTCATACATTAGGTACCTATTCTTCGTGCACTGCATTTCCAAACATCATCTTATTTCCTATGGCCATGGAATGCAGCAAGAATTAAGTATGTACTTACCATCACCACATAATTCTCCTCCTCCTTGCCCCATGTTGTTTCTCCTTCTTTAGTTTGTGCTACAACTCATTTTGAGTGCTTGGTATTTCCCCATTTAGACAGGCAACTATGAAGTGTAAAGATGCACATATTTTCCAGGGTAAGCATTGCAAACACTTGCGTGCACCAAAAATATATAGCACTAAAAGCATGGAAGAGGCATGATAAAATGTTTATGTGCTGACTGTAAAGTTAAGGAAAAGCTGATTTGTTCAGGGTCTCGCATCAAGAGCAATCTGTGCAATGGATAGCAGCTATCTCCAATGAGACTGTGAGGATGTTCAACCAAACAAATCTAGAACAACTTGAATACCCAGTTCAAATAAATGGCCTTAGATTTTGGGAGAATTTTCCCCTATAAGAAAGCAAGAAGAAATATCTTGCAGCTGGGTTTCAGAAAGAGCTGATGACTGCACTGTAAATGAGGGCCTGTAAAGGTCTCTGTAAGGGCAGAAGTACATGGATTCAAGCTGAAAACCAAAGCTGTTCCCAGATCCCCTTCTACCACCCATGTAACCTGCCGTGACCTCAGGGGAAGCTGAGGCAGCAGCTTGGGTCAACAGCCCTTTGTCCTCCAGCTGCAGTCTGAAGCTTCAGCAGAACCATCTGTGCATTCAGCTTCCCTAAGCAATTGGCTTGAAAGCCAGGCCTATGAACAGTGATGCCAGCTCTGATTTAGATACCGTGATCCCAGATTCCTAAGAATTGAAGTGGGAGAGCTAAAAAAATGCTGTAAAACATAAGCCTTCAGTTTCTGCCCTTCAACATATGCCACTGCTGTCAACTTATTGGCTCAACAAGTGGGTTTTATCTTGCTTTATCCCTGCCATGCAATGGATCCTATGCAAAATTATTTCAGTAACACACAAACTAGATTTGCAGCTATTCTATCTTAGGGGGGGAAAGAGGAAGAGACCTAGTTAAAGACTGAGAAAGTAACACAGAACTCGAAGGATATTTTGAGATGCACTTTTTTGGTGTTTGCCCACCTGTTTCCCCAAATATCCCCTTCCCATCACAAGGAAAAGAGGGTAGAGAAAGGAGACCTGAAAAACCGTGCACCATCCCATCACACTTTAATACCACCTTTGTTTTGCTGTATGGTATTAATCTGTCACACCACATCAGATGGAAGCAAGGAACAATGTACTCTGAGCGTTTTTCATTGCAGCGGGAGCACCAGGCTCAGTCACGACATGACTGACAGGTACACCTTGGATTCTGATGATATCTCAGTTAAAATGTTCCCAGCATGAAGCAAGGTGGGTTTCTGTGACAGGGAGACAAAGAGCTATTGCCTACACTGTGTTCTTTTTGAGGAAACCCTGCAGTGATTTCTAGCATCATTTCGTCGCTGTGAGTGTTATCAAGAACAGAGATCTCAGGTAGAGTTAAAATTCCCATACCCTTCACTTTTGGGCATATGCAATGAAATAAGGACAGTTATAGCCCATAGACATGTCCCAGGCTAAATCTCGGCTTAAAAAGGCAACCCAGTCCAAAAGGATGTGGTTTACAACTTGGGAAACTCCTGCCTAGATGTCTGAAGCCTGCAATATGGGTACCTGTGACATTGCATAAGCCTGGCCACATGCTAAGAGAAATGAGCATCAGGCTCCCTAGAAAAACCCTCTGCATCCTTGAAACTCCCTAGCTCTGAGAGGCTGAAATCAGTCCAGTTCTCTGAGACTAACTTTATAGCAGAAGCCCACAATGGCCTTGTCTGTCTTTATCGATCCTGCCTTTTGTTTAGTCAACAACTGGATATTGTTCTCTGTCACTTTTCCACATGCTTCAAGGGAGCTACCAGTGCTCCACAGAGCTGGTGGGGTGACCACTGACTGAACTGCAGTTACACAACTGAAACTTCTGCACTTGGAAGCAGGAAGGAAGCATAAGGACTCTGCCCAGGGCCTCAGATAAAGGAAAAGTGGGCTATTAAGACGCCTCTTCTCCTCCTCCTCATGTTCCTGAGCATCACGAGCTAGTGATGCACCCCTGTGAGGTCAGACCTCCTCTGCATTCAGTGATATGCAAGGCAAATCACGGTTTCTCTAATCTTAACTGACACTAGCCCAATAGAGACAGTGTCCCCACTGTGACAGTGTCAGTCTGTGGAATGACTGACCACTGTCCACTACTCTGGACAGTGGTCCATTCTGTTTTACTTTTCAGGACACCAATGAAGCTGCCTCATGAGTGGCAAACAGGTAACACCCAGAGGTATGATATTTGAATACATTATAGATAACACAAAATTACCCTGTTATCGAGTTTGCTCTGAACTCATCAGAATTTCCATGCTCCGATACACTGAGAAACAGCTAGCACCAGGTATAGGAAAAGAACAAGCAAGACAATCCTGCTTTGTCTCTGGCACCAGGACAGTCATGGAGGAGGGAACAACAAGAGGACCTATCCCCCTTGCTTCAAATCAAAGTGCTGTCCTTTTGTCTTAAGGAGACTGAATTGAGAACAGAGTAGATTACAGGTAATACAACTTTGATGAATCAAATCCAGTACAGCCTTACCTCCACTGACAGCAGAACACAGGCATAATCTGCAATTAGCAGCTCATCTTCAAAAGAAAAAATAACGTTGGCATATGAGAAATAAAGAGCAGGTGATATTTCCATCCACTGCAACTCTGCTGACAATAGCCTATCTGGGAATACAAATGGAAGAGAACTGATCTTGAGCTGATCTTCTGTACAGAAGAGAGTCGATGTTGGGGCTCAGGGAGCAGCACCAACCAGAAGGTGGAAGAGGAAAAAGGATACTAGCTCTGAACCTAAATATTAACCATCTTTCCTGCGTGACAAAGGAGATTTGTACCATTCTGATGTAGCTTCTATTTAACATTATGTCAAACTGACTCAGTTTGGAGCTACCTGCAAACCCAAACTGGCCAAAGTTCTTGCAAAACCATCAGGGCTCTGATGTGGGCCCCTCTGAGAGCTCATTTGCCCCCGAGTCATCTCCATAACAAGGTCTTTAGCACCACATTTGAAAACCTCCCTAAAGATGATGCATCAGGCATCCATCCATGATGGATAAAAGTTACCCAGGTTTGACTAGTACTAGGACCCTTACTAACAGGGACTCAAAATTCACTCATCCCTTACAATGAGTACCATTGGAAAGGGCAGAGAGCTCATCTCCCCATATTTCATGCTCACAGTAGGAAGCAGCAGCTGGCTTCTACTTAACCACCACCTTTACAACAGCATCTGTTCTCTTTCAGTCCCATAAGGGTTTCTTCTTAACACTGCAGAAGGCCTGCACCATGCTGCAATGTTTGTTCCTTGCAGAAATGTCAGATCCAGACACACAAACCAGGGTCCCTTGGTTAACCCCTGCCCTCCCCTGTCAAGAGCAGACCAAGCACGCACAGTCACATTTTGCCCCCAGTTCTCAGCTATCTTCAGCTGCTCCAAGCAATGGAAAAAAACCTCCCCCTCTCCCTGAAGCTGCAGAGGTAGCAAATCTCTGCTGTGCCTCCACTTGGAGACAAGCAGGGGCACAGTGTGTTAGCACCACTATCAAGGGGAAAGGGACACAGGCGAGGAAGATGCAGCATAAGCAAGCCTTGGGTACATAAGATATGGACTTCATCCTGACCTCTTACACACACCCCAAGGGTGTCATTTTGGTGCATGTTTGAAGTGTTACCTCGGAATCCAGGCAGCTAACAATATCTGATTCTCTCTGTCTTCAGCTGTTCCCTAATCTCCTTGCAAGCATCTTCTGTGAATTCTGAACCATTGAGAAACCCTTATTAGCTTATGCAAAGGAAAACCAAGCCCTCCAGCCCTGGAACTAGCAGAATAAGGTGCTGCACAGGCTAGGGGGATAGTTAAGCTGCAGGACATATTGAACTCTGAGTTATCATATAACTGCTCTTCCTTACTTCCTCCCATTTGATAGGATCTCCAGTTCAAATATCACAGATTACATTTAATTGTTCATGTAATTTTTTATATGATCTCTTGTAAACTGCCACTCAGCTCTCTCCCCTCCATTTCCCCAGTAGCCTATTGCTTTCCATCCTTGTATTTCTCATGCTCCTCTTTCTTCGACAGTTTGTCTCCTCCTTAGGCTGAATCTAAGGACCAGTTTTTCCTCTGATTCAGCAGCTTAACATTTACTCTTAATTGAAACACACTGCACATCCTAAAACCGATGGGTGCCTCAGTGTCATGACAAAGAACAAGTCCTTGGATCAAGCAGAAGCAGGCTCATGAACTTGGACTTACTCTAGCTGAAAGTTCAAGGTAATTCAAAAATACAACCTTGTCTCGTTACAGGGATTATGGAGTCTGTTGTGTGCAGACATCTCACCCAAGTCTCCGTCCCAACCTTACCCACCCTTCAAATCACTGTAAGTCAAGCTGCTATTTGCACTGTAAGTCAAGCACAGTTATTTGGACACTCAGTAACTCAGCTCTGCCTCTCTCTGTACATGATGTTTTAGCATGGGAGGAACTCAAATTAACTTCACCACCTCTATATTCCCATGAAGTAAGAAAAGAATTCTCCTTATTTCATGAACAGCAACATGAAATGACTCAAACTCACCCAAGCAATCAAAGAGCCAGGAACTGAGCCCAAGTTCATACAAAACCTGACTCTTTCCAGCCTGTGCAACTAACTTCTCCCTTTATGGTTCTAAAAAGCCACCCATAAAGCACGCAGTTAGAGATGTACAGACTCCCCTTCAGCATAAACCAGGCACAATAGATGTAAGATAACTTACATGACTTTGTGGAAGGAAAGCTTTTTCCTCAGAGAAGATGCACACAGATGGCAGACCTGCTTCACTGTGCTGCAGGATGCCTTTTCAGAGGATGGGTTCTGGACCATGGCAGGACTTCACAATGCACAAGCCAACAGCAGCACTTGCTCTCAAGAGGAAGACTGGCACTGAATTCATCAGCAGGACAGAATTCTCAGTATTCCCTGAAAAGACCTGATGGTTGGAGCATGGTCTTTGGAAATCCATCACAGAGGAGATAACCACTAGCAGCAATCCTGGGTATGACTTTCATGGTAAGAAAAGACACGTAGTTAAGATCTTGGCTATGCCTAGTCCATATTCAGCCATTCTCAGCTATGCATTCCTCTCTTTTATCCCAGAATCAACTTTGCAGCCCTTTTCTTTTGGCTGTGGTAGCTTCTTTCAGCAGTTTCCCAGCTGTACTGAGGTTGGTGCAGATCCTCCCTTCTCTGATACTTGAAGTGCAGCACAGGCTCCTTCTGCCTGTGATATCGGAGGCAGCGTGCCAAGAGAAGGTGCACCTTTCAGTGCATACCACATGGTTTCTTGTTCTCCCCTCTTCTGCCCTACTCTGCTCAGCTTTTGTCACAACTTACAGGGCTGCTGGAAGCCTGAGTGGTTGTGGTTAAATACATTAGCAAAGGAAGGAAAAAAAACAAGGTGGCAAAGGCACTTTACTACTCCTTGTGTGGATCATTTTAGGATCAGTATCCTCCATGAAAACAAACTTAGTTGTAATTAAATCTAGGCAGCAGGAATGTTGCCGGTCCCCAATAAGCAAGGTCAGCTGGCTCAACATCACCCTGGCTCTGCATAAATAGACCTGATTGTGCTGCGCCTAAAACCTGTCCCTTCCGGCCAGGAAGATATTCTTAGTACCAGTTCAAAGGCTTTAAAGTGCAGGTTTCCAATTCAGAATTCCCTTCCTCCTATGCCCCATCTGAGTATTAACAAAGCCTAACCCTGTTTAATTATGAAATCCCAGATCAAATGGTATAACAGCATGCATTACACAAAGAAAGCCCAGGTATGACAACCTAAGCACCCATCTGCTTTGCTGTCACATTCTAGTTGCAAACACCACTCATTGCTCAATTATACTAGGCTCTGCAGCATCTGAGATTGGTAATTGGAGTGAAACATACAGAGGAAAGGTTAGCTACAACCAAGTGCTAATTCTGAGTCAAACTCTGCTGGGATATTAATTAGCTCTTCAGGGTCAGGATGTTCTCTCAAGAGAGTCAATTCTTCAGATGCCTACTCAGCTCTTATTCAATCCATTGGCCTTTGATACCAGAGCAGGGAATAGAAGGTTGGTAACCACCTGACTTACTACACAGTAAGAAAGAACTCTGACCTCAGCAACAGCTTATGTGGAATCACTGAGTAACAGACCTGAAACAACACTCTTCCAAAGGACCATGCCCAGATGCAAGCTGGCAGAAGGGAAAATGCCATATTTGGATGCTTCTTGTAATCTGCTGTGTGGCAGCACAAAGGAATCAGCTCCCAAATCTCAGCATATGCCCTTCTGTGGGCTTATTCTAACCCGCAGTCAAAGGTTAAGTGAAATGAAGCACACCTCCACTGTGAGATGGAGTAAGAAAATAAATGGGAACTTCAGAAACCAAAGTCCAGCGTAATGCTGGACCCAGGAGCAACAAACAGTAGGGAAATAGGCCCAGTAGTAGCTTAGGGCTCATGGTTCACACACAGCAGAGGAAAATGAAGCAGATTCAGGCTCAAAAGATGAACTACAACATGGAGCTATACTCCATCATCTGGCTCCAAGCAAAACAATAACAAAAAAATCACACACCAAAATAAGCACTTGGCTTTCAACAGCTTTTGTGTCAATGCTGCAGTTTGAAGTAGTCATTAATTCACCCCAAGTACAAGGAATTTGAGTTTCTTCTAGAACTTCACAGCAGTTCTTGCCCAGCTGAGTTCTAGATACCTCAAACTGTCACAACACATCAGAAGTGAAATACAACAGGCAATATTAATATTGCCTTTGCTGAGGACAAGAACCACATACAAAGATTCACTTGGGTATTTTTAAGGATCAGAGCTGCTAAGCATCAATACATACCTACAGCTCTGAGGAACGGGTCTCAGGAGAAAAAGCAGGTTACTACAGGAGTTGGATGCATCTGTCCCACAAGTTCTACTACATTGTTTTAGACAGTGATAAGACCAATGTAAATCACATTTTTTATTGAACAGCTCTGAGAAATACAGAGACAATAAGGACCTCAACCAGCCCAGCCCATGTAACTTCACTGAGTGGTTCCAGGCTTTCCCCCTGTTCAGTCACAATCTTACCTGTCGTCATGCATATAAGGGCTCAAGAACCGGGACGAGTCATCATCGTGGCTGCTTTGCTGGCTGCTCTGCTGACTGCTGCGATAGAAGGAGAAAACCAGAAGCAATTAGATTTGTGTAAGTCCCTATGAAACACTCTGGTTAAAACACAGAACAATAAAAGGTTTATACTTCATATTTGGGGGTGCAAAGAAAAAAACAACAGAAGACAGTAAGTTCATATCTGATTTACAACAGGCATGAGTGGCCTGAAGCCTCTTAACCTTGCTTAGTGACACTTTCCAAAGACCTTTCTGCAATACAGAAGTGACCCTGCACATTGCCTATACGTTGTTTCACCATGCCATCCCTGTTTATTACAGCTTTACATTCAAATACTGCACTGCTGCATCCCCTCTTCTAGGCAGTGGGGCAAAATCGCGGTTAAAACAAACTTGCTAAGGACGGGCAGCCAACGCAGTTTATTCTGGTGGAGAGTTGCGTGCAGAGCCCACAAGATGTCACTCTCCAACTTTAAATGGGGGCTTTAGAAGGCGTTTTTAATCATTTCATTTCTATGGACGTTAGAGTTTTTCCCTCCTAGCAGCCTCCACCTGCTCCAAGGCCTCATCAGGGTTCCTGCTGCTCATTTCTACAGCTTCATTTCGTTGCAAGAGCTTTCCTTCTGAGCAACAGATAAATCTGATTCTGCCTTCAGGTAACAGACTGCAGCACAAAGAGCAGATGTGCCCAGAGCTACCTTCAATTTGATTTGGCTGGGTATTACTGGCTGTAGAGTCCTGGCAACACAACACAAACTGCACAGTCCCACCTAGGACACTGTGCACACATCCCTGAGCACACAGGCTGTGCTAGCCGCGCTAAAAAGGATGTGGTTCCACTGTTGGAAGGACTCAGACTGTTCAAATAAAACTATTTCAAGGTATACATACACATGCTTGCAATCACAGCTTCCACTGCACCATGCACTGATCTACACATCACATTGCCCGAAGGCACAGAAATACACAGTCCCCAAAAGCACCAAACTGCATTTTTTCACGCTAAAGAGAATTCCCAGACAGCAACATGTAATTTTTGGCAAAACAGTGCTAAAAGACTGCCTGTTTAGAACATGAGGCAGAAAACTGAACCTTACTCAAGAGAGGAAGGAGAACAGGCTGAAGCTCTCAAAAGAAAGTAACGAGGGATCAGTATTTATAAAATCATTGAAAAAGTGATATAAAAATTAGCCTTTGAAGTTGGACATAGAAACCCATCAAAACCTCATGTAACATTTATGCCTTTCAGCTCTAAAGTATGCGCACTGCACGGGAGACAGGCATGCATCTTGCGTAGGCACATTCACACAATCCCACCGAGCATACTTGGCTTGTTTCCCCATTGCTCAGGGTATAGTTTTACCATCAGAGCCAAGACAGGTAAACATTTTTGCTTGAGCCTCTCAGTAAGGGGACAGATCTAATTTTCTGCTCCTACACCCACATACTTACTCATACTTTTCTTCAAGTGTCTCACTGTAGAAAGGATAATCAGAGAATATTGGCTTCAAGCTACAAATCAATGGCTGGGTAAGAGCAAGATGCCCCCAAAAGCAAAGAAACATCCTTCCTGTACTTCTGAGCTTAATTACTGCCCAATGAACTGGTTTGCAAAGAGCACGAAGGGTATCACACTTTCCCTCCTAATTCAAAAGAATTATCACCCTTTGGATATGAGAAAGGGACTATTTCTGTAACTGTTTCTTCATAAAAAAACCCTCCCACAAGAGTTTGCCGTTTCCATTGCGATCAAGCAAATGCAACAAAACTTACCAAAGGAAAATTCCTGCTATCACAGCCCAACAATAGCACCTTCAGCGCTGGTAATCCCATGTGAAAGTTTACTTATGGACCGCTCTACAAGATGACCTTAGACCCTTTCCTGCTCACCCGCCCATCAGTAAATTCCTCCTTCAGAAAGTCCTTTAAACGAATGTTTAAAATTTAAACAAATCCCAGTATTGCAACACCTTGCAATGCAAGACCTTACCCCTGTGAACACAAGAAACGAAACTAACTTGGACCAGGAGAAATCAGCTTTTACCCATCTACTTGCTGCAATTGGCATGAGCTGTTTCACTCCAACAGTGGTTTGTGTGGAAGCTTTGTGAGCTTTTCACAAAGAAGTGTATTTCAACGTTCTGAATGTTAGACAGCAAGGCTGTTTAAATGCCATGAAGCCTACAGAGCAGCTGAAATGCAGGGTCTATTGGTTTATTGTGCCTTCCAGTCCTTTTTAAGTCGACCTGCTTTTAAGGTGACAATGCTCCTCTGAGATTGTATAACAAGTTATTTTTGTTATATTGGAAATAATATGAAATAAGGAAGGTATGATCTGTGCTGAACAGTGGTATAGGGGAAGCTTTCAGGTAAACTTATGTCAGTTTTGTATCTAAAGAGAAGGCCAAAAGCCGGTTCAAAATCAGCAAAACAATCTTACCCCATTCCAAAACTCAGCAATGTTAAACCCGCACTTGGACAAGGCTTAAATTTTTGGGTACACAGGCACAGGCTGCCCCTTTCTCTATTATGATTTCAAAGACACTAAAGATCAATGCTTATACCATGTGCTTTTGACTCAATTCTCACACAAACATTCAGACTTATTACTTACTAGTATAGACGTGAAGAGTTTTAAGAACAGATTAACCTTGCCTTTAACAATTAAAGCTCAGGACTCTACCTCCACCACTCTTCCACCTCACTGCTCCTGAACAATTTACCCAAGAAGTCAAAGTACAGAGGAAACATTTTCCTACTGAACAAAACAAGTGTTCTCATCACCCCCCACTGTTAAAATCTGGAGGTCAAATAAGTTGTGTGCTATTTGCAAGACTTCTGTATACTGAAGAACATTAAGAGTCAATTTTACAGTGGAAGGAGCCCTACACTATTTGAGCAACAGTGTACCCTGATAGATGCATGAAGCAAAAGAGATCCTCAAGATCAAATTTGTATTTGGTGTTGTATTGCTTGTTCTCTTAACAATATAACCTCAGTTGCCAGTTCACCTTCCCACATCAGAAGACCCAATCACCACTGTTGTACTGAAGAAATACATTCCTAAGAACGCTTGTTCTAATACTTTCCTTTTCTACCATTTTTAAGTCAATAAAAACTAAGACTTGTAGCAACTTCATGACCCATGTACACATATATATGCTTACATGAACACTCGTGAAACAGTAACACAGAAGAATGAGGTTTTCTAACTCTCACCGAAGTGAACATGAACAGACTGAAGGTACTAAAAAACCTCCAAAACTTGCTGTTGTGTCTGAAATATTTCAGGATCTCTCTTGCACTTGGTCTTGGGAATCTATGAGCCAAAAGTCAGATTTTGTCCTGTTCCTATCTGCCTACCTTTTTAAATAAGCCTCATTTTATCCTGCAATCTCAGTCTCTGAATGATAAGGCAGAGTCAAGGCCTCTTATTTTATGCATGAATAGGCTTTTAAAGCTAAACAGGTTTTCTAGTAGAAGGTATTTGTCTGGATTTCAGAGTTCAGATACTCAGGTCAGTGTTCACACAGTAGAAGCATTCTGGGACTTCTATAGCCTCCAGATATGGATGATAAGTCCACCACACTTTTATACCTGCACGTGTGTTTTATTCAGTGGAAATGCCTTTCAACAGTGATGGATGAATGGGGTGCACAAGCAAATGGAAAAGAAATGGCTGTGTCCTGGAAGATAGAATCAGTTAATGAATTTGCAGAATTACCCAAAAATCTGTGGCCTTCAGAAGGCTACTGTTATCCACAGCTATTAGCTGCATTACTGGGTCTGAACCCACATGAATATTTGGTATTCATTTTGCTTCATTAACCCCTGTATTCATAAGGCTTTGGCTTCACAGTATTAAGCATTTCCAAAAGGAGAATAATAGACAGTTGACACATTCTTTAATGGCTTTCAGCAACTGTGGCAACAGTTTTAGGAACTCAAAGCTACTATTACATGAAATAGGATACGTTAGTATTTCCATTAATGTAGATTTGGGAACTAAAAGACATGCAGGTTACAATTAATGGAACACTGAACTTGCATCAAGGTTTCTGTTACAATTTACAAAGCTTTTCGGCTATTTGAGCACTTAGCTCTTTTCATCCTCACAGCTGTAAGCACAAAGGCTCGAATTTACCTGCCTTCAAGTATACCACAAAGTGATCAGGACTTTGGAAGAACTATCACCAGAAGCAGCACAGCAGCACCAATATCTGGTGCAAGATATGGTTACTTCCAAGCTGGCAAAGAAATTAAATACATTATGCCTTTTAAATGGTATTTAGTGTCAAAATCAATAGTATTTTAAGCCAAAACTCTCTTGCAATTAAGTCTAAAAGATTCATTATGCAAAGGGAATATTTTAGACAGTGAACCCCATGATGCGCAAACAATTTTCATTTGAAAACTCTCCTGAGAAGCGTTCTTGCCCATCTTTCCTTGGCAACACAAACAGGGTAAAAATACCAGATTGAACTACAAGCCTCAGGTGTGCCAGAAGAAGAGGTCCCTCACTGTTTTCCCACAGCAGCTTGTCAAAGACAAAACAACTTTATCTTTCCATTTCACCTTCCTGCTCTGCTCATCCTTTCCAGAACACATCCCTCCTTATATTTCTCATGAAACAGCAGAAATAGACCTCCTGGTCCCAGCTGCCTAACAGCACCTCTTTGTCCTAGGCAAATCAAATTCCTGTCATCAAAAGCACCATGTTACCATGGTTGCATGGATACGTAAATGCCTGTGCCATTACAGATGTCAAGAAACTGTCAGGTGAAGGGGAAGGAGAAAAAGATAAGGGACCAAATTGGAAACCACTGACCTAAGTCTCAAGGGATAACAGTCTCCCTTAGCATGAAGGGCTGTCCTTTGGAACTAAAGCTTTCAGTCTGGATTAAAAGCAGATCACCTCCAGTGATACACCTTTCCCACAGATGCTGCAAGTTCCTGCTCTCAACACACAAAGTTCTCAAGGGAAACGTATCCTTAGCACTGAAGGCAGCAAGCTAACATCAGGCTTTATCAAAAACCTTAAGGAGGACTCATGGCCAGCAAAGTGTGGTTGCTGAATGATAGCAAGCCCTATGGGAAGCAGGTACCACAACATTTCCAAGGAGCACAGCATCCTTTGTTTACACAGCCTTGCTGTCCATCCAAGGACTGCCTTTCTTCACAGGAATAGGTGCACCCTATTTCTGATCACATTTCACTGAAGTTGAAATAGGAACCTAAGAGGAAAACTTGTACCCAAGCTCATGCAGTGACTCAGCAGGATGAATGGCAGGCACAGCCAAAAGGTGAAATTTCAAGTCCTTTGTTTTAACCTAAATTTAAAGCATGCTTTACCTGCAGCCAAATGTATGGACAGCATTGCCAAGAACCAAGGAGACACTTCCTACTCCAGAGCTTCATACCTTTTTAGTAACGCGGTTTCATTAATGGAGGATTTAAAGCACTGTTTAGTCTAAAACCAGTTGGAGAGCCAGAGTGTGACTCCATAGTAGGTTCACCTTTCCTTGCTGGAAAAGGTTACAGATGGGCAAGTTTTCTCCTCTCACTGCATTCATTTCACTGATGAAAACACCAGCATCAACCTTCACAACTGTCAAGGCAAGCCCTTTCATCAACATCCCATTCAACAATGAACAACAGACATCTCCAGTTTCAAAACAGTCTGGTGGAAAACAACTGCGTTAATGAACACGATGATTAGTTGTTAAATACCACTGACAGGCACAGCATTGTGTAAGACATCATATTCAGACAGTCCAATGGTAAATATTTGCTGACTAGATAAGACCAACAGCAATGAAGTTCCAGGCTGTTTGTAAATCAACCAGTTTTGACACTCCTGTGTCACTGGTCATCCTAAAGCACACAAATACTGAAAGGCAAACATTTAAAAGGAAAACCACAAACTACTGCGCCAAGGCAGGAAGATTCAGCCACAAAGAAGAAAGAGCTGGTGGAATTCACACCCACTTGGCACACATTAGCATGACCAAGTGACAAAAGGCCTGCAATCACAGCAAAGAGCATACCAGTACCCTTCATCAGAGATATGCATGCAGCAACTTAAAAGATCAGTTCAGTGGAAGCACAAATTAGGTCTCATTTGAACTTGCAGGCTCAAAAAGAAACCAAGCTGCTATTAAGCCATCATTCATGCCCTCAGGCTTTTCAGATAAGAAGAGATACCACAGAAATGGAAGTTTGTGCTTATGGAAGCTACCAAAAGCAGAGAAGATAGGCTGCTTTACTACAGAGACCTACATAAAAAATAACCCTTTTCCTGATTTTGAAGATGCAGAAAAGTACAAATTCAAGTACTAAATATCGAACTCTTTATTCAGGTCCCAAATTCAACCCATCAGATACACGCTACATTTAAAGCTTTGATTTCTGGAGATGTGTGAATATGATTAAACAAGAGAGATATTGTCCAAAAAGCATGGGACAGCATTAAAACATGTCACAATTTCTGCCAACATTTCAGAACACACCATGTCTGACATTTGTCCTCCCAAAAGCCCCAATTAACCAGCTCCAGCCACAAGCAGAACAAAAGAATGCAACCCATTTGCCTCTTCCCCAGGAGGCTGCCAGTTTCTCACACAAATGAGGTTCCAGCAAGGATTTTGTCACAACTCCCAAAAGCAATCCCAGGACACACACATCTATCACTTCCTGCAACGGCTTGCTGGGTTTCTAATAAAGGAGAAGCCACACTTCCTCTCCTCTGTCCTAAACCAGAAACATGAAAGGTCATCAAAGCCAGAGAAACCGAGAAGTATTAAAGTTACACAGTTACTCACTGTGCAGCTTCCTGGAATTGTATAGCACAAAGTGAACAAAAGTAGAGTTCACCAAGGTTTTGACTATGAAATCTCTATGGCTGCTTGACAAGCAGCCCAAGAAACCTCCATCTCCCCAGCATGTAACTTTTCCTAAGGTAAGATGGAATACTTCTAATAATATATTTCAGGTTTACATCTTAGAAGCATTTTAGGACAGGTCTTTCCCTTTAGCTGAACTTGTCATTTAGGACTTCAGCAAGTGTTTCGAGCAGAAGACCAAACTGAGGCTATTCTGAGACAATCTATTCCCCACTGACCAAACAAAATCCAGTCAGTTTTGCATTCTTTGAAGTATCAATGTTTTTATGTCACCATTACCTAGTCTGCAGGCTGTAACTGGCCAAACATCTTTAGGACAGGCATTAACAAGAGACAAACTGGGTGATCTTGGAGCTCAAGGGAAAGGAAGGCCTAGCATCAGGACTCAACAGCTTCCAGGATCTCCCACAAGAGCAAATTCAGCAAGGAATGATAAAAGCAAAACAGAGTATAAACTGTTTGCCATCCTTGGCATTCTAGCCTGTTTCTCCCCTCATAGGGGAACACATTAAGTTACCACTAATAGCATCTCTGCTCAGCACGAAAGCCTCACAGGAAAAGGTTCAAGAACCAAACATTTACCATACCTCAACTATTATATATGTACTGTTGTTGAGCATTCATACAGGAGCCAAAGTCAGGCAATGGTGGCACTGGGCCCATCTCATTCCACTACTGATCTTAAGCCAAAAGGAGAGCACTCCTTTAAGTCCAAGTGATCTACCCTCCCAGCAGTTCTTGTCTTTAACATCGAGAACCAAATGTGGTTCCAGAGATCAGTAGGCAAGGATGACTAAGAAGTAAATAATAAATTAAAACAGATAGACCTTCACATCCCCACATCAATAATGCATACTCACTACGTACATATAAAATGCTAACAGATTGCATCTACTAACCTATGAGGAAAGAAACAGCATCATGCCCTAATAAAAAATCCTTGCCCCTGTGAGCAGGGAGCCTGCTTTATAAAGCTGTATGGGGAGGGGGGGTAAATAACTTCTACCATTACCTGGGTAGCAAATGATGGATGAGGAGGATAGGTAAGCTGTCTGCATCCCTTACAAGAAGCCATCCTGCATTATCTCTATAGGCCCCTGGGGCACCAAACATGGTATATGGATCATCATGCTTTTGTACAAGGGCAAAGTACAGAGGAACCCCTACCCCTGAGAAATGGCTTCTTTCTGATCTCTCACCTTGAATGAAACTGTGTCATAGGGCAAGCCAAGCTCTTACAGGCCATTTCTGCTGTTTAATGAAAAGAAACAGCCTCTTTTCTGCTCTGTCAGCCACCTAACAGCTTTTAGAGAACCAGCAGGTAAACAAGCCTTAACATTATCCAGGCTGTTAAAAACTAGCCACTGACACAGAACATTGGGTAGGCTGGAGTTTCCTGATGAAAAAAGCAGCCAGCCTTCATCAGACCTGGAGCTTTACAGACAGCATGGAGTCCTAAAAGCATTTGTTTATTCACTTGGATGCTTACTGTATGCTAATGGTCACAGAGCTATTGCTTTTGCTCAGGGGCATGTGAGCAACACATGCATCACTGAAACAAGTCAGCTAGTGCACGGTTTGCTCTCAACTACCAGCTTTTCTGGGAAAACCCTGCCATACAAACTGGCAGATAATCTGGCCACATCATGGGGTAAAGCTTCCTGGACTCCAAAATGCCTATCAAACTGCTACATAACAATTTAACTAGAAAGAGGGACTGACTGGAAGCAAACTGCATTCGTCCATCTGGTGGGAACCACACGTGATGCGGCCACCTTTTCCAGGTGAATATTGGGAACTTATGTACTTCATAGTGTGCCCTCGCTCCTAGTAGATGTATGGCACACTAACCACATTGGGATCCCTGTTACAATAGTGTTTAATTGAATCCTAATCAAGTTAATGAGCTGGACACTTTAAGTATCATCACTGCTCTTCAACCTTGAGACAGGGCTTGGTGGAAAAAACACTGGACAAAACACTTCAGCCTTTTCTCTGTTACAATATCCCCTGCTGCCTTTAAACAAACTTAGTACAGTAAATAACATTACAAACAGCAATGTCATAACAAAACAGCAGCAAGAAAGAGCCAGTCTCTGGATGACCAAATGTGAAGCAGAAGAAGGTAGACAGGCAGTATCTATCTGCTTTACATAAATGCAGCTTCCTGCCCTTATTTCAGAACAGGGTTTCACATGCCTTGGGGCACAGTAAGGTTCACACCACAGTATCAGCTGCTAGCCTCCTTCACACTAATGCCACAGCATCCTTTAGGTTCATCACTCTGTGATTAACTCCCTACAGATTCTGCCCTCTCTGTATTGTTTCCATGCTTGCTGTGTTTTGAGAGTCTAATGATGATCTTTGCATTCTACAAGCCCAGAGGCTTAGCACAGTCACTGGCAAACTTTGTTTTTTGTTTTTTGTTTTTTTTTTTTTGTTTTTTTTTTTCCTTTGAACTAGAATGCCACCTAATCCATCAACCTCTTCATCTTTTTTCCAGTCATGCTTCAAAACCATAACCAGGGTTAAGGCAGAAATGTCTCGATGAATTCACAGAAAGCTGCCACAGCCATGGAGATACCATGTGTGCAAGAATGGACAAAGTTTTCTTACGCATTCGCACTGAAACATGTCTTGGCCTCTGTCTCAAACACACTCACCACCAATGAATCCAAATTAAATCCTTCAGGTGAAAAGCCATCCTTCAGGCTTGAACTTTGTGATAGGACATTATCTTCTGATTGCTAAAGCTAAAACTGAGTCATTACTTGTATCACCCCGCTAAGTGCAAAAAAGTAACAATCATCCACCAAGAGATGCCCTTCAACAGGGTAACTTCATAAAAGAAGGATTATCAGATCCTTCATGGCATGCATTTATTGATGAAAGTTCCCCAAAACTAATTGGAGGGGATTAGTATAATATTAGTGCCCTATAAGCACTTAAGCAACATAGACAGTGAATCGGTCTAGTCTGTTGGGTGCAGAAACAGCAAGAGGCAGGTTTCTGCTCTTCTGCAAGCGTAGTACATACTTTCAGGCATAAATCCACATATAGGCTGCAGGGGGGTTCCAAAG
Organism: Psilopsiagon aymara; assembly: GCA_024733675.1. Lineage (NCBI taxonomy): Eukaryota > Metazoa > Chordata > Aves > Psittaciformes > Psittacidae > Psilopsiagon > Psilopsiagon aymara. The sequence continues at coordinate 39,746 of JANRGW010032805.1, read as the reverse complement.
CTACTAAAGAATAATTGCCCTTTGTGAAACAAGCATAAAGATTTATACAATGCACTCATTTCTCAGTGAAACCTTTAAGTGCCTGGTGCACTGTGGGTCTTCAGGAAAGATAGATTATCCCACTTCCCCATTAGAGGTCAACTATACTGTATACCCTGATGTAGTGATACTTGTACACCCTGACAGCACCTGCAGAGAGTTACATACAGTATCGTTTTGTCTTTGTATGGCCACACAATAACCCCCTTGGCATTAATTTTCCTGTGTTGACAAGCTCTTGGAGCTCTTTACTAATTAAGTGCCCCCTTTTGAGCCAAAGGACTGAGTGACTTTCAACTCTGGAAGGGAACCAAGAATTGACACCTTGACATGCAGATCCACCTACTAGCCACAAGGACTACTGTCCTCACAGTCTCCCAGTATCAGATCCAGAATGGATGTCAGAGAAGGTTGCACATAAGCATTAGGCTGTCATCAGCAAGTCCCATCAACTACATTGCCCATTCCAGCCAAGTGAGGACCAAGTCTCAAGGAGAAGCACTCCAAGATTTCTAGCGGAACAGACCCTTCTCCACATATTCTGGACATGCTCCTCTTGGAGGCAGGGAAGGGGAGGTGCCTAAAAACATACCTGCTCTCACTGTATTCCTTCTTCTCTCTCACACGCAGCCACTTCCGAAGAAGGAAGCGCTTGCGCCGTGGGGAAGCACTGGGTGTGGAGCAGTTCGACCAGGGTGTGTCCTCATCGCTGGAAGGGGTGATTTCAATGGATGGGAGCTGCAGGTATTCCTTGCTGGAGGATGGATCCTGATACCTGCAGGCCTCCAGGCTCTGCTCCTGCACATTCTTCATCCTCCTCATCTTGAAGCGCTTCCTGCGCAGGGTTGGGGTGGACGAGCTGGACCAGGCAGAGCCCCCCTCCACCACCTGCTGCTCTGGGACTTGCAGTGCTGGGAGCTGCAGGGTTTCTGTCATGTTGGCAGCTGGCATCAGTTGCCCTTTCTCCTTCTGCTCCCACCCCCAAGCCCTCTAGCTCTGATCTCGGTGTAAACCACACCACGACACTGCGGCTTGCCTTCCTCCTCCCTCACCCGGTCCAGCACTGCCCTCCCTCTCAAGCAGGAAGCCCCATGTTCTTCACGTGCTTTCATTTAACACACAGCGGGGTGGGGATGTTCAGGACAGACATGCCACAAGGGAAGCCAGTGTCAAGTTTTTCCTCCTTCTCCTCCCTACAAAACTAAGTCCCTCCCCTGCCTGGTCTCTCTCATAGCAGGTTTAGCACCGAGACGAAGGTTGCCAGCAACGGCTTGGCTCACTTTCAGCTTCTTCCCCCCCAATCCCCCTTTGCCTTCTGTCTTCTTTGCCTAATGTTGGCTCAGGAAAGCAAATCTCCTGGGGCTGTGCTAGGAAACTCAGCTTGGGTCTTCTCAAGAGACGAAGCAAGTATGGAGTGGAGCGGCGTGGAGCTGTGAGGAGGTCAGAGAGAGAAACAGAGGGAGGGAAGCAACAACACTAGATAAAAATCAGGAGAAAGAGGAGCAGGAGCAGCATGTTCTTTTCCTGTAGCTGGTAAAACATATGCAGGCAGCTGTTGCAAGTGGAACCGCACTCTTAATCCCAAGGGACAGGGTTTATATTACCAAATATGCTGCTGCTGCAAATCAACCGAATGAAAAAGGCTAAGGACGGCAATAACAGCCCTCTGCAGAAGGCAATTGGACAGGCTTTCTGCTCGTCCCACCTTCCTGCTCAGCCAGCCCAGCCCATGGAGGCAGGGAGCAAGCAAACTTGGACTTTCAGCCTTCTTTCAGGACTAGGTGGGGGGTTTTTAGTCCCCACTGATTGCTCACAGAGAGGAAAAGGGGTTGAGGAAAAGCTATAAAGCAGTAGCAGCATGTGGCACCAGGACTGGGAGGCTGGTCGGCTTTATAGCTCAGGTTCACATGTGAGTGAAAACTGATTAAGTTCTTGGAGAGCAATGCTGCTTCCAAAATGACAGTGGGTGATGGATGATCTCAGGTCCAGGAACCAACAAAGACACCACATAAAGACAAGCAGACATGCAGAACACATTTGAGACCAGGAGAAAGACACACACTAAAACAGAAGACTCTCAGGCATTTAATATGCTAAGGTATCTCTACCAGGAGTCAGGCACCGGGAGGAAAAGCAGCCTCAGCACAAGAACCAGTGTGACATTCTCCATCAAGACCCCCGAATGAAGCTGTATTTTCAGGCGGAAAAGTGACGTAACTTTTATTCTGTAAGGAAGTGACTAGAATTCAGCTGCATGGATTTCAAGTGTGCTGACAGGAGAAAAACAAGCATCCCTAAATCACAGCTTCAGTTTTCATTGTTCAACAGCCTGAACCTTTAAAAAAAAATATTAGTTTAAGGTTAGAAAATATTTGTCAACCCAAATCAAAATAGTTGTCTTGTATGGGCTGCCTTGGTTTTGTTTGAAAATAAACTTCCCAAGGACTTTGAACTTCAAAATCTACCATCTAGGACACAGATAACTAAGCATGTCAGATAAAGATTTATAACAGCAGGACAAGGGGGGAGGCAGCATTTCAATGATAAGTTGTATTGGGTTTTTTCAGTCTTTATTCTACTATATTCTAGTTTGTTGTATTGGTCTTTTTGCTCCACTCATCCTGGAAGTTAATAGCTTGAGCAACTCTTCAAATCTGTTTCCGGAGCTCCCATCACCTTGGTGTCGATGCATCAGGTGCACACACAATCAAAATGCTTTCTATATTTTTATATAAGTGGGTGTTTGTAAAGTAACAACTTTTTCAGTTCCAAGAAATTAATATCTACAGATTAGTCAAAATGCCAGCATTCCATAATTGAGACTTGCACAAGTATCTGGCATCCTCTCTGCCTCCCAAGGGCTGACATCTTTCCTCCTCTGCAACAAACCTGATCATGGCAACAAGCGGCTGAAGGACTCGTGTCAGCACACATCCAAAAGCCCGCACATAACATTACTGGCTAGCTGTTAACATAGGAGTTTCACTGTCATCTTCCCTTGGCACGTGGGAATCCAAACCCACAATGTAATCCCTAAGTCAACATGTGCAACTTCAGGAGAAGGGCTTACTAGCCCTTTGGAGGCTATCATAAGCAAGTTTGGCTTCATATATCAATGAGCCTGATCTCCTACTGAATCTTTTATCAGCTACATAACATACTCAATTATAGAAATAAGCGCAAATAAGAAGGGTCAAAGGTTGCCCTTTTGCATGATTTCTCTAGTAATAAATTGCAGAGCGGACATTGCAAAACCACAAATTCCCCACTGATGTCATCTAATTAATCAGGAGACTCAAACTACATTGCTCTGGGCAATAGGAGCATTTGGTAATCACCTTCTTGAGCAAGGCAAAACTGGCTCTTTCACCAGTCTGCTTTTTGCTTGCATGGCCATGCCAGTAAGATTTCTTCACCCTCAGCCTCGCCGAACACTGGAATTCACTTCAGCAAGACAGGGGATCCTTCCCCATTCTTTTTTCACACATACAAACCTGGGGTTTGTGCCATGAGAATCTTTTCACTTAGGGCAGTGTACACATGCATCGGGACTGTCCTTTTAATTCCAAGTACTTCCCTGGTTAGTAAGCAACACTTCTATGCACTCCAACATTCTCAGCACATTTTTGTTTAGGAGAGAGGATGCTGACCACCTGTCTGATGCTCTTAGAAAAGAGAGAAGCTATGTAATAAGAGAGACAGCTCAAATGCCTGACCCACACAGTGAAAAATACCAACCATGATCAAGCACTATTTCTGTACAAATCACAGCAGCACCATTTGACTGCCTCCATGAGAGCCTGTGCGTTGCTGCATCCTTGTTTAATGACTACTTCTGTAGCTTAATGATCCATCTAATGACAGATTCATTAGAGCAGCAAATAGTTGTCCATGCTTCAGGTTGAACAATCTCTGTGCCTTTCTCCCACTCAAACATTCCGTCTTTTCCAGTGTCCAGAAGAGAATTTATGAATTAAACAAAAGAAAGAAAAATCCTCTGAAAAAGCTAAAAATCCCTTCCCTGAATGAACATGAACTAATTCCAGTCCAGGTTCTCTTAACGATCCTTTCTGTAATAGCTTTCCCATGTGTTTAAGGGACAGAAAAATGTCAACCCTAGTAGATGAATACAGAATATGAGCTAGCACCAAGAGTACGCTGTAACAGAACAACTTACTAATTAAAAGCAGTTGTTCTTAAGCACAGGAGATACATGCAACTCGTTTAAAAAACTAACAAATTCACAGTATCTGACTACAGCCGCTCTGTCAGGTCAGGCAGGGAGAGCACTGCACTTACAGACTTGGACAAATTCAAGCTATATCTTCCCATTCAAACTTCCCTTTTCCTACAGTTTAACAGCATGTTTAAGTTACCATGCTTTCTGTGCAGAAGTGGCACAGAGAAACCTGCCATGCCCCCAGCACAGCAACCCCTGCTAGGTCAAAAGCCTGAGTTCCAAATTGTGGAACTAATAGGTTTCTTTTTCCTGTGAAAATTCCAAAGTATTTTTGTGAGTTCAAATGAAAAACAAATATTTATCTGGGTTTACTTCTGCCTTCCAACAGTCTTCTGCAATAACAGCCATGTTATCTTTGGAACTAGAGCAATTCCTTACACCAGGGCTTCAGCCATCCGTTGCTCTTTGTATATTACATTAAAATGAGGCCTATTACAGTTTGACGTACAACTTGTTGAGACATGCAAGTAGCATGTACTGGCTGATTATTCTTCATTTAGTGCCCTACAGATCTGTCCCTTTAAATCACACACTACCAACCAGCAGTTGCTACCATTTGAATACACAGAGCCCATTTTATTTTGGCTCTGTGATACCGGATACCTGCATGTGTTGTACTCTGAAACCCAAGCTCTATGTTACAAAACTGATGACAAATTTCACAGGCTGCAAGGCAATAAATACCAGCAACAGGCTGATAGCCCAGTATATCACAAAGCAAGATGGAGCCACTCCTGTGGACCACATATTCCCCAGTTCTTCCCTGCTCACTAAGATACTTATTTCCATCACCTACTCCACAAGCAGCACTGCACTTTGTTTAACAACCATGAATCTCCATTACTTGGGTTAAACACTACCTCAACACCTCTTCACCTCCCAGAAAACACACTGTGAAGGAAAACAAGCACATTTTTACCCTGAAGGGCTGAGGATGTTCCTTCCAGGCCACCTGAACAAAGAACAGAACCATTTTCATTGTAGTTTGACCAATAATAACAGAAGTATTATCAAGACTCCAGTCAGTGAGAAATCAGCTTTTGGATAAATTGCATAAACTGGTATAAGATTATAAAGTATTTAGCACTTTGGTACTCAAAAAGCAAAACCATACGCATGGGCTAAGGACACTACAGAAGGATACCTGAGCCAAGAGCTAGAAGCAGTAACTCTTAGCTCCTACCAGAATCACATTCTTGTCACCAACAACATGGGTGACAAGAGAAAGGAGTTGCAATAGGCTTAGCCATGTTGTATCCTATCTCTCCTACCAAAACCAAACTACACTTGTGGAATCTATACGTTGTATTACATATTAGTTGCTGACAGTACTTGGAGAGGCTGAGAAAAAGGCTGTCTCCAACTGGGCCTTCTGCTTAGAGGTTAACTTAAATGTGTATGTGCCTTCCCTTCCAAAAGGGATAATTCTTACGTCAGCAATAACCATTATAGATGTCTGCCTGTGAATTCTTACCGAGTATCACACTTAACCAGGCATTTAAATTTTGACCTTCTACACAGCAGCAGTCCCCTGGTTCTTCAGATACCCCCTAGAATTCCAGGAATTGTGAAACCTGGTTCAAAAAGCACAGCACATCCTGTATTTTCCCAGCATCAGGACAATGCTTTCACAGTTAATTTCTTCAGGTACTGCTCTTCCTCCAAATTGAAGGGGACAGTGGAGCCAAAGTTAGCAAGCCAAACAAATTAAATCAGCATCATGACTTTGCAATAAGAATTCAGCAGAAGATAACAACAGGGCAAAGGTCTCAGGACCTTTTCCTCAGCTGGAATTTTCTTTGCTATTTAGAACTCAAGAGAACTGTTTGGCACTGCTTGTTTACACTGCTCATGATCTCTCGAGTATCACAAAGGGAAGCTCATTTGTTCTCATAAATCTAAGGGAGGGGCTCTAGGGTAGATCAATAAATACCATCCCTCATAAAACATGGGGTGATCCATTAGCATTAATTTGCATATGAACTTAGCATTTGGTTTGTGCTATATATACTGTGCACGAAGGAAGCAAGGGAACTGCCCAAATTCCTTTGAATTCCTCCTCCTGTAGAGCACTCACTAAGGGGTCACAGCTCACAGCACACTCCATTAACCACAGGAGAACAAGCCTGTAAGTACAAAACGTCTCTGAACAGCACATTCTTCCCTATCCAACTAAAACACCTGCTTTGCTGGGTCAGGTCAGTCGAGTTTGCTGTATTTAACCCAGACCTGTACACAGAAACATACACACCAGCTCAAGGACCTTAATACACTGAAAACCATCACTCAGCTGTTAGGGAAGACGGAAGACTGCCTACGTAAGTGTGACAGACTCGCAGGTCTCATTAAAACCTTGAATATGTCTAAGTTTTATTTGCTGCAAGAGCAGCAAATTTAAGATTAAACTAAATCCTTACTTCTCCCCTGCAAAATCACATGCCAGAAGCAGAGAGCTGGATTCCAAATTACACCCTAACAAGTGCTCAACACAGTAGCAATTAGACCTTGTAGCCTTTGCAAGCAACCCAGCTGATACTCAAGCTCAAGTAGCGCTAAGTTGGACTCTCAACTGAAAGCAGGCATGCACAGATGTACAGCCGAGCAGCGCACTGCACTGCTCACCACAGAATAGTAAATTAGTATGACAGAATATCCACATGGGTAATACCATGTGGACACCTACCCTTAAAAACCCCAAATATTTTGTTTCACTGTGATGTGCTTCAGTAAGAATTGAACTGAGAGCTCAGACACCTGAATCTCAAACTCCTACAATACATGCAGTGCCCTTCCTGTAAGTAGGGGTTATGCACATCTGCTTCCCACCAGAGCCTTTGTTTTAGCTCAGAAAGCAAAACACTGAATACTTCAGCAATTATTGTATTGTCCTTTCTGGGGTTGCCTCACTCCAGTTAAAACTTGTATCTACCTAAAAGTAGTGCTTCCCAGATCATAACTTGCATGCTGTTTGCATGACTTGATATAAAAAATACTGGAATCTAAACCTGAGCCTAACAAGAAGAAATGATTGTGTTACCCATAAACCATTATTTTGTACCAACAGCATGGCCGGAAGTGGAATAGCCTCAAGTGCTTCTGTCTTCTGTTTAAGACAACTAAAACCAAGGCCAAAACAATGATCTCTCTGCTTTTTTTCTTGTGGAATAGCAAGAGAAGAACATATCCTTGTCTTACAAAAATACCAAGGAAAGGAATGCCTGCCAGAAAAGCATTTTCTCTAGTCTTATCTGCACAATGCCAAATGGAAACCACCACTAGCTCTGTACTCCTAAGAGCCACTAAACTGACAGTAGGACAGTGATAAATTCATTTTATAATAAGCACATAGAAACTGCTTTATAAATACCATTCCTGTCCACCTCAATTATCCACAACTGCAGCAGCAAGGCTGATGGAGCCCATTCCTTCAATAGGGCAAATGCTTGAGGACAACTGTCATTTTTCTTCATGGAATCTGAAAGAGAGCTATTTAGAGAACACTTCACGGACAATTGAAAAATGCTTCTTCCAGCTGGCTTTGCCATTCACACTTATAATCCTGCACTTGCTGTTATGGAAATGAAGCCAGCATTTCTGGCTTTGTGAAATGAAATGCATTTGTTCTCCCCAGTACATATTCAAGATAGGCATATCATACAATACAGACACAGGTTTCTTTCCATCGATGTGCATTACATGCCATAAATGTGTTTGATGCATTAAATATTCACAGACTACAAAAATCACACCCATGTTTCTGGCTTGCATATACAGAGCACATACAAGACAACATATGTACCACATCTACAGCATCAGTAGGTAGGGACTACAGTAAATAAGGATTGGAGAGTTCTATACACTGAGGTCACAAAGCACTGTCACATGTGGTGTCACAAAGTATATGCACCTATTTTCATGGATAAGCAGAACACACTCAGTGTGTCCCTCAGGCAGAAGTTTTACCTGAGAATGCATTTGTAGGTGTGAAACAACTGATAAATGTCTCCACAATGCACTAAGGAATGCAGCAGACCTCGTAGATGCTAGAGACATTAGAAGACAAACACCACCTTCCCAGTTACAGCTCCCCAGCAGCAATCTGTTACTCCACTTCTTGTGCACAGGCGAGGGGTGCCTTTGCTGCAGCAGCAGGTTACACTGCTAACATTGGCTGTAAATAAGCTAAATATACACACAGAATTCCAAGTATCAGTCTCTTACCAACCTTGTTCCAAACAGTTGCTGAGGATCATCGGGCTAATGGTCACCTTTTAATGAAATAGCTTAGAACTGACATGTTATGCTGCAATCACCAGAGATCTGCTTCCCGTATTTTCACTCTGAATTATCGTTGTAAAGCTCTTGTGAGGCTCATGGGGAAAGTAAGGTCAAGCTCTGCAGAGGCACTCAATCAAGGTCAGAGTCAAGTGCTTTGAGAGGAAACTTACACTAAGGATGCCCTGGCAGTGCTCTATTTCATCTATCCCCAGAGCTACGAGCACCAGTTATGACCGCAAACTGAAGAACTTCTTTCCTTGGCTTTTCAATTAAAAGTAGCAATAAAAGCAAACAAGCAACACTTCAGCTCTTTGGGGTTTTAAGTAATGCTGAACAAATGTAATTCCTATTTTTATACATACACCAGGATTTTTACCCAGGAAGCGTGTTAGATTCTAATACCACTAAGAGGTTTTACCTGTGATCAGAGTGGTTTGGACCGGACATCACCTTTTCTACCCTTTAAACAGTCTGTCAAATTCTCAGAGGATTGCAATCAGTTCAATAGTTTTCTGTAAGCACGATTATCCAGAAAGGCTTTATTTTGCCTTAAAGCCAGTAAGATGAGGCAATTGTTGCTGAGACTGGATATCAGGGTTTCTGCAACACAGCCCCACTCTTCTGTTGTCCTTCAGAGGAAGCCATTTCATGTCTCAATATCCTTAATCTCAACAGACAAAATTGAGATTAAAGAAGCTGTCTGAAGTTCCAACTGCCTAAGTTTAATTGAAGAAAGTACATCAGTCACACGGTGATCTTCAACAGACAGTCAAAACGTCCAGGAGACTTGACAGTTTAGAGCTGAAAGCTCCATGCCCTGTCACCAACAAGAGCAATACAAAACAAGCATCCATTCCAAGGTGGTGAATAGAAAGATAAGTTCGTTATTGCTCCTTTCTGATCACAGCTACAGTATGCATTGGAATCCAACTGCTTGTGAACTAGAAAATCCACTTGGCTGAAAATGAATAATTCCTGAGTATGACAATCTTGGTCTCCCCCCCCCTTATCGAATTTGGGCACTGATATTTGCTGAGCTTTAATTCTCAGCCATCATCTTGCGTTCTATTATGTGTATGCCAGTTTCTCTCTTACTGTGACTGAACTGCAACTTTTAAGTGGTGAACAACAGGAAAACAGTCTCTAATGTAATTTCAACTACTTTATAATGCACCCTTTGCTGTTTGTTTCTGCTTTTTGTTTACAGCTCCTACCACGTTTCATAACCACTGCCACATGCTTACTATAATCTCCAGGCACGGGTGAGTTCCAAAATGCAAGGACACAAATACATCTTCAAATTCCTTCTTAAACCAAGGGCCAAGATGACAGCAATGTGATACTACTGAGAACAGTGCTGTCACCATGAAGAAGAGAAACAGATAACCTAAAGAAGAAAGCTATATATAACACAAAAGAGATAAGCTTCTTGCAACAGGGGCTACAGGATTTCTCCTTCATCCAACTAAATGGGCTTTTATTTGTCACCGAATTCAATTTTGGAAGACAGCATCCTACATTCACATTAGTAATCTGTATCTCCCCATTTGAGCTGCAATTTAAGCGGAGCATCCACGATGGATCAACCGGATGGTTCTTGAATGTGTTCCTAAACCAAGATGCATTTTCCACTTGGTCCGGGCTCTTGTTCGGCGTTGCAAAGCACGCAGCCCCGCAAGCTCTCCAAAGACCGAGCGTGGCCGAGGCGACCCTTCACCAGCAGACCCCTGCTGCTCTCTAGCGTTCGAGAAGCTACAAGCAAGATGACAGCCAGGCTTGTGTTACTCAGTCGGCAAGAGTCTGCTTTTCAAATGGTCCCTTGCCTCTAACATATTAAGTACAGGCGCACAGGAATGACTTTTAACACAACGTTGTATATGTTGGAACTGTCACTAAACGTTGCCAGATGCATTCACCCCTCACAGTTTTATTCTCTGGGGAAGAGCCCATGTACTCATAAGCCATCTGCAGAAGCATCTCAAAAGGTTGTGAACTTCTGTCAGATACACTGACAAAGGAAAACAGTTGATTAGCAGGCACTAGCGGATCAAGGACCAAACTGGCATAGGATGAAGAGATACAATCAGCCTAAAAGGTCCCTTCAGGTTCAGAGAGTTATTCTGAGGAAATCTTTAGGAATAGCAATCTCATCTTGGACAACTTTCTAAAACAGTGCTGAAGGACCCAACTAGCTGCAGACAGGCTTCACTAGCCACCGGTGCAAGATACGGAACATAGGATTTCCTGAGGAGCAATTTAATTACTGGTATAAATCAATCAGGTCAAAAATACACCAGGAAAGATTCAGTTCCAGGTTTTATCCTCTTCTCCCACTACCTTCTACATAATTAAAACCATTTGACTCCCCAAAGCTGGATTCTACAGAGATCAAACACTGAGCTGGTTTTTGTTTGCTTGGTTTTGATTGAGTTTTGTTTTGTTGGGTTTGATTTCCACATAAGGTTATGCAGTGCATTTTGAAGACTGAACTAATAATTTACAAGCAGAACACCATGTTATTCCCAGGTTCAAATTCCAGCTGAAGTGAGGGTGGTGAGGAAAAGCCAATTCCCGCAAACAATGCCACTATCTTTGGAACAGAACTGGAAAGCAGAAAAAGATGAAATCTTTGAACCGTGAACTTAGTTTGCAAAGTTCTGCCTCTTTGTTACAAATTTATTCAGCCCAGACTCAGCATCTGAGTCAATAACCTCTGCAGGAATGAATACTTAGTTCCTTACAGAATCTTCTTAGTTATAAATGTATCTGCCATTCATCCCTGCCTGCGCAATTTCACTCCCACTTCTTTCCAGCCAACTAGTATTGAGTCCAAGCAACCAGTGATGCTTATTAATGCTTTAAATTGTATTTCTGGGCCTCTCGTCAGGTTGCTGAGGTCTAAACTACACAATGTCACCTTCATCAAGTTGTAATAAAAACACCCAGACTAAATGGTGAGTAAAAAGCCCCTGTAAGCAGAAGCTCAGTGAGGCATGAGATAAACATCTTTAATACACTGGAATATGGCAATTACCTACTTTGGGTGAATCAGTGCCCCTGATGTGAATAACATCTGGTAATTAAATCTAAGGCACAGAGCTTAAGTGGTTGATTTGGATCTAAAATAACCAATAGGCTCTATAATTAGGCATAGTTAGAAGGTACTGATAGCAGTAGGACAACTCTCCACTGCCCACTACAATTCCTGAAGAGTTCTCAGAGTAGAGCATTTGATTTAAATACTAAGCGTGCACCACGCAAGCCGCAAACCTCGTCCTATTTTCCTGGCCACAGAGCCTGAAGAATTCTGGACCTTCCTTCCCTTCCACTACAACTTAGTTTGCCTCCAAAGAGAACGACTGCAAATGTTATTTCTGACCTAAGAGATTGAATGTGTCGCATCTTTGATATTAATATAAAGACGTGAAATGTTCACGTTGCTGTGTTTAAGTCATCCCTTGATTTAAGCATGTTGGAAAGCAGTTCATGAGCTTTCAAGCATTTGCTTAGACCATTATATAGTTGCCGTTAGAATCCCAGTGCAAGTTTGCAATAGCAAATTAAGCTTTCATCTCCTGTACAACACAGGTAATTAATACTCCTACTTAAAACTAAGGCATAGAGGGTGAAGTGATTTGCCTGTGCTCACATACTTTGTTCCTGCAGACATCGTTACACAGGATCTTCAGATAGTCCTTGAATGTTATGAAACAGTCACCAACTGTCAGGGAAATTTGTACTCTGTACCAAGCAGGCTTTTGGGATAAGAATAATTGTTCATGCACCTTTTACAAGGTGTTGTGCTTAGTGGAATGAAGTGCTGTGTGAAAGCTGTTCCTTCTTTTTTCCAAACTTAGACTGTCAGGCAAAGCAGGTATACAAATACCTACACAAAGAGCTGTATGCCTGAGGCATGAAAATGCATCTCCTAACAGCTCAGATCAAAATGATCAGCCCACTTAGTCTAAACTATAGAGCACTTAATAATGAGGCAGAAGCCCAGACAGATGGATGAGCAGGCTGAGTTTTTTCCCCTCAAGAAGTGAGGATTCAGTAGCATCTGCTCAAGACATCCAGAAGGTTTCTGTCACACAAATAAAAATAATCATCATCTGTCAGTCTCAAATCACTGCAGCAAACTCACATGGATGAAGAACTGAGATTCTCAGCTCTAGGAAAACCAGCCCTTCTCCACCTGCACCAAACTTGCGAACATGTAAGTCAGCACTGCCTTAGGAGCAGGGAACCTACATCTCATGTCACTGCTGGCTGGTCTTTCCCCCATAAAACTCTAAGGCAGCTTCAGGGAGATTGGGTATTTACTGAAGTGAGCAGTGAAAACTACCAGAAATGTGTCAAGTGTCCCTTGTTGCACTACATGGAAGATTAGGGATTTGCATACAAGTGCTGTATACTACATTTTCAAATATCAAGTGACAAATGTCACACATTCCAACCAAGGCTGATCAACTCACTTAGGTTAAAATGACAACTGAAATCATTCTCCAAAGATTGCCACACCAAGACGACTTCTGTACTCAATGATATATGCATCCTCCTACAATTTGTGATCTGCTTATTAGGGGCCAGCAAGAACCACTGAAAGCATAGGTTTTACGCACAGCTCTGTCTTTGCTTACAGTTCATCCTTGGTCAAGTATTTGCCATATGCCTCTAATGTACAAAGTGATACTTCCCAGCTAAATAACTTCAGCAATCCAGAACAAAACTAAACCTAAGCTATCTATATGAGAAAGGAGACACAGATCCCTTATTTCCACTCAAACAGGCCACTGATGAGCTAAAAGATGTGAACACCAATTTGAGTAACAGCAAAAGGCTTGCTTGAACTCACAGCTTCGAGATCCCTCCACGCTTTTCTGACCAATTCCATCTGTCTTAACTCCTCTCACCACCTACCTTATTTTTGAAGGTTAACAGCATCTAACACTCATAAATGCAATTTACTATGGACTAATATTTATAACATGCAGAACAGTATCTAAGTCATTTCACCTGTATATCATTGGTCAAATAACACTTTTACAAGACCGATCTATATAACATCATAAAGCTTTTTCTGTCGAGCACTTTGACACTCCAGTTCCACCAGCAAACTCCTGCACAGTCACAAACACATCAAGGAAGCTGCTATTGTTCCATGTAAACTACAATCAATAAGGCTGTGCAATGCTCAATATTGCACATCCTCTACTCACACTTTACTCCTTTCTGCTGTTCTTTTTGGTTAAAATTGCCAGAGTTTAAATAGTTGAACACTCAGAGTATACTTTTCAAACAGCCGGTACAAAATGCACATGGTAGCACAGCACTTACGGTGCTAAACAGACAGCAGAGAGCATAGGCAGTCTTTTGTGGATATCTTCACCAGGGAAGCATCTAAAACACAGCACTGGATTCATTTCATCACAATTGGGAGCCGCAGTGATGTTGAAGGCAAACTCTCTGGATTTGTGTGTAGACAGAAAAAAGGGAGGGGGAAGTGGAAGATCACCAGATCATATGGAATCCTGCTCTATAAAGTACGAGAATCAGTCAGGATCTTCCGTGGCCACCTTCTCCTCACTTCCCACTGTTATCCTAAGAGCAGTTTCAAAGCCAGAGGCAGCAGACGGCTAACTAAGTTCACATTTATAACACCAGTCCTCATCTGACTGAAACTGCAGTAAATGAACAGCTTGCTCTGGCATTTCAGCAAGCAGAAAGCAACTGGAAGCAGCAACTGCTACCACAGCAGCTGCCACAAGGACCAGAAGGAAACAGAGCAGCTGTCGATGGGCCTCAAGCCTGCAGGCACACACTGATCATGATGAGATTGTCCCTCACACGGTGCTTCCTCTAAGATGCCACTTTAACAGAGCATCTGACAAGAGATAACAGAGGGGATTGTCATACATAGGGAACATTAACAATACAACTTCTCAGAAGTAAGTAGTGATTCCACACATCCTTTTCATTTCAAAGGGGTCAGCAGTCTGACTGGATAGGTAAAAACTGGGATATGCCTGAAGGGGCTGCTTCCTTCCCAGGTATTATCAGTTGGACTTCAGCAGTAATTTGGCTTATATGCATGTTTCTGTACTTTTAAGTGCCGTGCATGAAAGCACACAAAGCACAGGGGCAGAAATTGAACTGAAGCTCACAATGTGAAACAACAGCTGTCAGTAACCCAAGTAGCAAAGATGAACATGACTGTGAAACCAATTCCTCATTAGGACATACTCCACATTAGTCACCTCATAATCAAGAAAAGGCAAGTGACATGAACACAAAGAGCTATAGTTATCCAACAGAAGACTCAAGGCCCACATTTCCCAAGGCTCCTATCATTTTCTTCAGGCATTTCTTTAATGCAGTTGATAAGCCACCTGCAGACACTCACAGCACTGGAGCCACACTCACAACACTTGCCACAGTCTACCCTCTATTTATGAGTCTTTAACAGAGCCTTCCCATCTTCCTCTCAGTTAGCACCGTTGAAATACAATTCAGAGTCACTGAACTGACACACACACCCAGGGCTCAGTGTCTTTTGAGAGCTTTTGGCACCTCCTCATTCTCTAGGATTCTCCAAAAGATCTTTTAAGATCAAAGTCACAGGATGCAATGCAGAAAGCACTACTAGCAACAAAACCCCTCATCAACTTGATCAGGACAGTAAAACACCTCTAGAAGTGCAGTGGGATGCAGGCATACGAAGGGCACGCCTATTCTTGATTATTTGTCCTAAGTGACAAGTAAGAAATCAGTAGTTACTGTTAAACATAGTACGCTCTTATCATCTCCAATCAGTTCAAACTGGGGAGCAGGGGTGTTGTAGAAGAGAATGGGGCAAGCTGTTTCAGGTAGACTAAGAACTGACTTCACATTTTCCCCACAAAATGCCTAATAACTTACTCAGACCAGCTCCGAACAAGACTTTTTTGTATCAACCCACCATACACAGAGCCTCAGATCAGACTCCACTACTTCAACTACAGTCACTTCCCGATCTCTACTCTGCTTCCAACACAACTGAACTCCACTTCCTGATTCTGACAATGCTGCCGGTGTTGGCCTTCGCATAATTTATAGTGAATACTTTACTTCCTTCCTCCCCCAAATATTAGAGATTCAAAGGAAAAACTATTTCTTTTAATCCAGTCAGTTTATTTTAAAATGAGTCATTTTAATATGTGATTTTCAAACTTCCAGAAATACTAAAATACAAAATCCCATGAATTTCCAAGACTGATTAGTATCCTTCTAGAAGATTCGCTGACATTGAATTAAGTTACATTACATCACTCATTTTTTAATCTTGGATGTCTTTACAGTTACTCACAGCGTAACAGTTAAGTTTAACTGCTCCTAATGCCTTTCTTCTTTTTAAGCTGTAACTTTCGGAGTTTGAGCTTTATCAAGTCAGGCAGTCCCTCAGGCTTTTCCCCACCATATTTGACGTAAACCAGAATAATAGGGCAGTGAACACTCCCATCATGTGTTAGGAACATACAATCATCCATGGGGCTTACCAAGAATCAGTTCTTACTTGCTTAAAATATCATGGGCCTTCCCTCCTCAGATGTTGCCATAGAAACCTCAAATTATGTCTATAGGGGAACAGGAAAAAAAAGGTTTCCTAAGGTATGGATGAAACAGCTCCATGGAAACAAGCCCTGACTGTCAGAAGAGATGAAGGGGAGGGTTTGTGTGGGAAGACACCAAGATGATCATCATCTAAATATGTAAAACAAGAGCCAGGCAAGCTGTCATTCATGTATCTGCCTACTTCGTGACTGGCGCTGAGACCTAATGGCATAAGAACTACTTCACATCAGGCTCTGGCCAGTGATTCCAGTGTCCACACATTGGAGGTGTACAAACACATCTATCTCTATGGTAATAATACCCCACACCACTACTAAAACCTAGTAAAGACCTAGTACTAAACCTAGGAACTAGTGCAACCTAGCATCATGAAATATGATGCAACCTATGAAAGGTTAAGAGAAGTCCCTAAGATCACTCACACACACCCCACAAAGCTTCGCCCCCCAACTATTCTCAGCCTTCCAAATCTGCCAGCCTTTTCTGAAGAGTATGGAGAGATTTCATCTGATTTATAATCCCACAAATAGCACCAGATCAACCCTTTTTTTGGAAAAGGTGGTATTCATTCTCTGAGGTGATGGTTAGAACTGCAGACTTTGGAACAAGCACCATCTAACACAAGAAACAGCCAGAAACTTTCTGGAAATACCCATTTTCTTCACAAGACAGAAAGCTAAACCATAACAATGCATATTATTGATGGATTGTGCTCTAGTCACTGAGGCCAAGATTCAGCTATCCTAAACATCTACATCTGATGCAGTTACGTGAGCTCTCTCTCTAGTATATGAGTTAAACACACTCTAATCTCATGGTTAAATAAGGATTTAGATAGATGAGAAGCCTAAAGCAGAAGAGTCATATCTGATCCTTGATCAGCACCTGCTAGTCTATAACCTCAGCCAACTTATTTAATGCTCTTTATCTGAAACTACCGGAACAGCTAGTTACCTGCACCTCTATTGCCTTAGTTACCTCTGCCAATACCCAGGTCATCAAGTTGATGGTTATCTGCACCTCCCTGGCTTAGTTATCTTGGCCAATACCCAAGTCATCATGAAGCGTTTATGAGGTAAGTAAAGCAGAGGAAACATTCAAGCAGATATGTCAGTGTCTCAGATTCTTCCAGGAAAAAGGAAAATCAGAGCTTTCCCACTCTGTGGCTGCTTTGTCACTGATTTGAGGTTCTGATTTAAAGGTACAGAGTTATAATCTCAGCCTTCTCATTTTTTCCCCATTATTCTGTTTCCCTTTTCCATTCTCAGCTTATATTTACCTGGAAAGAACTTTGTATTCAACCATTGCTTTGGAAACTCACATTAATCCATCCAGCTGTAGTTCACAACCCTGAACTTGTGAAATACCATGAAACCACACACAAACACCCCTCGTGGCCAGATAGGCTACACACACACAGCACTCACAGGAGCTATTCTTACTTTTCATTAAGTTATTGTGGGGGGAATTAAAAGACATGCACAACATCCTTCCCTGGCCCCAGCTTCCCAAACCTGCTATTTCATGTCTGTGCAACCTTACACCACAACTCTTAAATGTCTTCCTGCCCTGCTCAATTTCACATACCCCCATTGCTTGCCAAAACCTAACTCACATAACACTCGCTTTAAAAACTCCCTTCTTGAAGGCTAAGGAATAGCCTTTACTTGTCTTTCAACAAGTCCAGGTTTCTCCAGCCCTTGTAACAGGTCTGCTGTTTACAGCTGAGAAACTGCAGGATGTTAAAACAAACCTATGGGGAGAAAAGGCATCACAGACTCAAAGAGCAAACTTCAATTTGCTGGAGGAGCATTGTCAAAACTCAAGCATTTTGTGAACTGGGTCTCTTTGGAGCTTGGAATGCATTTTCACCCTATGCTTAGGAAGAGAACCAAAGCTGAGCATTAGGCAAAAGGCTGGCATTATTACAGCAAGAACCAGACTTGGAGTTTACAATTTCAAGTCATTGGTTTCATTCAGACAAAGAATTTGAATAAGACATTGGTGAAACGAACAAGAACAAATCCTTAAGTCAAGAAAAATCAATCTTAAGTAAATACCTTCCAAATAAAACTGTGCTGTGTACAGCTTTAATAAACACCTTTACGCCTCTAATAACCACCTTCTTACATCTCAAAAGCACAAACAAGTCTTGCTTATCTTGGCCCGCCAATCATACAGCTAACATGGCGTGTATAAATAGGCACAAAGAGATAGCAGTGTTGCACAGACTGAAGCAGAAAACCAGCCTCAGTTCTTGGACTATTGTGCTTCTCTCCTTGCCACAATTACAGAAGGAACATTTTCTACAACTTAGAAGTTGTGAGCATCTTCCAAATTCATCTGTTGTCAGAGAATACTGCTTACTCTGCCCCAATCCTCAGCACAGAACGTTCCTCTTGCAAATATTTATATCTACACAGTTCTGAATATTTAAGATACTAAGGGATGCTTATCTTGACTAGCTAAATGCAGATCTTCCACAGGATGTTAATACTCTGTTTTCTTCCAAATTCATAATTTTGCTACCCATATTCCTTGTATAGCAATGCAAGTATTCCCATAAAGGGAGAACCTGACTTTATAGCATCTTGATTGCAGATTTATATGCCATTATTGGCATGAAGATGGCAGTTTAGAACTACAAACAGGGGGGACATTGTCCACAGGTTTGCAGTAACTAAATCAAACTTCAAACCAAAATAGCAGCCATCCTTGAGGGGTAACAGATTTGCCACTATCACTGACCAGAATTACCTTGACAGGCTACTTAGTTATTTGTTCTACTCTCAAGCAACCTTCTCCAAAGTGCCTTCATTATGTTCTGTCTTCCGTCAAATCACTTCATTGCTTCTACTTCTGTCTGATACTGGTGCATTAACTTGCATCTTCTCTTGCTCTGCATATAGAGGCTGAGCTCTCCCCCTTTAGGATGGCCTTTTGATTTTATGGCATCTCTCCTTAATCCAAAACACTTAATTAGGTGTAGGAGTTCCTGACTTCATTCCCTCCTCAGAAGAGTTCCAGTAAAGCACAATCATCAGCTGAATTAAACCCCTATGAAAAACACTCTCAGGAATTCTGCTTACGATCCAAGGGTGCTAAAGAAAGGAACAACATACAGTAACCATTAGCAAGTTATTCAGAGCTTTACTAGAAAACACACAGATGGCACACAGACAGTCAAATGCTACACATACATTTTATGACATTTTGGAAGCAGCACATTTGGATTGGAATACGCCAAGCTGTTACTCAGAGCGGCTTACTTGCCATCAACAAAACTCTCCCCCATTGATTTTCATATTTAAACACATATGCAGCACATACCTTTGAGCATGCTCATAGTAAAACTATTAACATGGATTTGCTACATTGCTGTGATTAGTTTTCTTCTCCCTCTTGAGTCTGGAGGGAGCCAGAAGCCAATGGAACAACAAAACCAATATGTAAACCCATGAAAAGGACACCAAAAGACAGTCCCCTTCAGAAACTTCCCTTACTCATGGAAGTGGTCATTGAAGTGACCTTTTAATGTCTCCAACTTGTCAAAAGTTCTTACAGAAACAGATTCAAAATGCTTTTACTTTCTCTACCCACCAGGAGACATTCTTTACTATTGTAATGCTTCCTAACCCATTTTAGCAGATGAAGATGCCAAATGAAGGGACCAAATACATACACTTATATGAAGTTTAACCACGAAGAGAGCAAGACAAAATGCCCTCTTTCAGACACAGCTTACAGGTTCTATGCTCAAGTAATTTCATCTCTATTTCTGCTCTCCCTTCAAGGATGAAGGGATGTCACAGGAGAGTGAAGGACACTAGTAAGCAAATCACTTCAGCAATAATTATACTTGGCATTTAAATCATAGGCCAGAATAATTTCATTTAGAGCTTCACTTAATAACAGAAAAACAACCGATAAGCAGCATTAAACTCCTTAGATGCCAACATTTGTAAAAGACTCGTGAGTAGGGGGAAAGGAAGCTACAAAACCAGCACAAAACCCGTACCTGTAGAACTCAGTCTCCTCTTAAAACCAAGCAGATTAAAGCAGCCACTGCAGGATCTGAGCCTAGCAAGTGTGCAAGAACTCAGCTGCATTTAGAAATAAACAGAACAATAATCACTATGCCCCGTTTGGGTTAGGAGTGGCTTTCAAGGGCTGGAATTTGAGCCACGGTACTTAATGACATCAGCTTTAGCGAAATGGACTTCACAACATGTGTTAAACATCTCAAAGGTTTCTTTTGTTGCCCGTGGAGTGCTGACATCCACAGCCACTCTAAACCTTTCTTCTCCAGAATGTTTAAACTGAGAGTACTCAGTAGTGCTTAAACACAGACCTTGAACCATCTCCCTTTTCCAATCCAAATTTAAGCTTTGTTTGGTATCTACATTTCAACAAGTCCAGTCAAAGGAGATAGCCAACTTGGGAACAGCACTAGACCTATTTAAAGAAGAATTTTGCCTTCAATAGCAATGCTTGCAGAAAGCAAACCAAAAGCACTAATTCTCCTTCTTTGGAAAGGCTCTCACATGCATTGTGTTGTGCACATCCAGTGAAATACCGTCAGTAATGCCACCTGGCCGACTCTGTTCAGTCTCAGTCTCTGCAATCCCCAGGCAAAGGAGACAATGAATAAAAAGATGTGTCCACAAAAGCACAGACTTGCATTGGCCCTGCAGGACCACATTAAAAAGCAAATCACTCCAGGCAAAAGTTCTTAACTGGCATAAAGTGGAGCAGCTCCACTGATTTCAGAGCTGCAACAGATAGTATTGAGCAGTGGGGTGCTTGGCTTTATGACCCCCAGCTGCAATCTGTATTATCTGTGCTCTGGCACCAAGTGCACTCCCCTGGAAAAGACAACAGTTTGGCATATAAAGCAGTAGTGAGATTAAAAAGCTCCATTTTGTTTCCTGCTCCAGCTATACTTCATGTTCCCAGAAAATTCCTCATGACCATCTCACCCATATAGGAATAATAGTTACAGCAGAACAATGCTGCTATTTGTACAGCATTACAGCCAAGGAGCTCATGTGGATGTTAGGGGCCCATGCCTCCAAAGGCACTTCCTCAAAGACACATTAAGAGATAAAAGGCTTACCTATACAAATAGTAAACACACAGCTGGCCTGATCTGCTTACTCCAGCAATAGGATTGCAAGGGCTTAGAAAGGGAGCACAAACCTCCCTGAGCTCTCTAAGGGCTTGCTAGCACAGGGGCTGCACTTGGTGCAGATGGAGACAGAGTATTTCCAGATCTGAGATGCCCATACAGCGCTGCACAGACAGCTCCAAAGCTGCCAAACCCCACAAGTACCAAGTGATCTCATAGCAGGGCAGAGGCTGAAGCATTTCCCAGTTCAAAGCAGCAGACTGCCTTGCAGATATTCAGTTAGAAGCTCTAGAGACACTGCCCTATTTTGCTCTCTTCTAGCTTTGCTATATAGCAGTTCAGATGCAGTCACCTTTGTACCCAAAGGTCTCATTAAAATCAAATGAGGAGCTTCTGAGGCTACCAGGATAGCCCAGAGCCTCTGTACACACTCGTCACATTTTTCTTTCTCTCCCTTGCAACACAAGGGGAAGTCTGCTCTAGTACTAAATAATTAGACTTTCCCCCCCTCTGTCTAGCCTAGATCCCCAAAGCTTCCCCTGGCAAAGGCAAGGAACAGCAGATGGTCAGTTCAGATGAGCTTAAAGATAAATGTTACATATTGCTTTCCCCTTTTTATAAAAGAAAGGATGGAGATCAGACTGAAAACCAAGGAAAAAGATCTCAGATTTGGTAACTGATTCTGCATTTAAAAGAAAAACGCAGGGAAGCGGCCAACTTTTCCACCAAGTGGAAAATGTGGCGGAAACAAGTAATTTGGCCACAAAAATTCCCTTGGCCTGAAGAGCCTGTTTCCAGAATGTTGATTTGATCTTGTCAACCACTCAGACCTCTGAAACCAAAGTGTGAAATACTGATTAATTGGGTACTCCAGAGGCAGGAAAAGCTAAATATTGGAAGGGAAAACCAAAACTGGTGGAAGAACTGGAAGAGTAGGGGAGAAATTGATAAATCAGGCTAGAATAACAAGTGTATATGTGTACATCTTGGCTGGATGGCAGCTGCAGCAACTCACATGATAGAGCATCACCCAGCCAGCAGCATTGTTTAAAGAGGTCTCCAGAGTGTGAAGCAAGGCATAACAGGATAAAAATGAACCAAGACAGTTCCTTCAGTCATAACAGCTGAACTTGAGGGTGAAAAGGTGGGCAAGGAGGGTGGGTTGAGGCACAAATAAGGATTAAGGCGGTGTTTAAGTGTTGCATCCATATACAGTTTGTGTTTTCCAGCCCATTGATCAGAAACAGATCGTTCTGCAACCATTTCCTGGCACAAAGGGTGGAACTGATTATGGAAACAAGCCATCTTTCCTATGTGTCTTGTTAGAGCTGCACTAGTCATAACCATGGAAAACATCACAGCAAACAAACACATTGGCATAATGAGCACGCTACAGATTTTCCCCAGCCTGCTGACCACTTTTTCCAGGTATCCTGTTTCAAGAGGATTTCCTAGCACAGAGAAATCTCTATGTGATAAGCACAGCCACAGACCTGGCATTGTCAGGCAAACAAGTCTTAAAACCTTGTCTATGGCATGACTGAGCGTAAACCTGCCTGGGTTGGCTTGAGGTTTTGAGCACACTACTGTCACCAAGCTATTCGTTTTCATCTCTACTAATCCAACTAAACTCTTGCTTTTTAGTCATAAAGTGAGGCCCTTGAAGCATTTATGCTCTGAGGGCTTACAACAAGTCCAAATTCTGTTCCCACTTTAGTGAAATACCAGAGTTTGTAATGGCCACAAAGTTTTATCAGCAAAAGGAGAAACCCCACATTGGTTTTGTTACTTCAGACATGCCTGACATTACACAAGTTACTTGTTCACTCTCCACCAGTTTCCTCATTTGTAGAAGAGGGAAAGCATAAAAAGCATTGGGGCCATAAAATATGGGTAACTTCCTTATAGTTGCATTCAACAAAAGCTTTCAGAGCAATCTAGGACTGATTGTTTCTCTGCTTTGATCTTGTATTTACTGTGCAGAGCACTCCTACTTTTAGGATCACAGATACCCAGTGCATATCAGACCAACTGTAGCACCAGATCTTATCCTGCCTAAGCTGTATCATAAACATACCAGTTTCCTTTCAAGTCACCCAGTCACTGTTCTGAGCCCACAGTCTCTGAAGCACATCATCATGTGTAGCCCAGACAGGCTGTATCACAAAATGCTATGTGGATGCAACTTTGCAGGACTCACCATGTACAATGTGGCATGCAAACTTTGGTATTCAAAGAGATCATACAATCATATCCTTAACAGTATCATGCAGGTAAAAAAGTGGGTTGTGCTCTTTTATATTTACATGATATCAGACTTGATCAAGCTGTCTTCACAGCACTCTCCCTTGCAATAAGTTAGCTGCAATGTGGAGGTTTGTAGAAACTTCAATCCAAGGTCACAGTTGGGTGCTTTGCGTATAGATAATTGTGGGTATAGAAATAAGTGCTCCAAAGAGCTTCAGATGGAATAAGTATACTTCACACTTCTCCCTTCCTTTCTAGAACTTATAAATACTCTCCCAGCAAATACTGTGAGCTGAAAAATCATGAATCATTTGGGTTAAAAAAGGAATATTAACCCAACAGTGCTCTCTCCTGGGACTCAAGCCTCAGCCAACTAGGAAGTCATTAGCTAGACTCTGCAGTTTCACCTCAATCATAGCAGTGCATCAGAGCTCCTTCTTGATTCATCTTTCATTTCAACACAGGTTATCTGTTAATGTTTGTCCTCTTTCCCTGCCACGGAGTTAAAAGAATAAGAAAGTAACACAGTTCTGGGAGTGAGTTTCTCCTGTGGTATCATCACATCACCTAATGTATATATTGGGACCTGCAAGCATGCCAATTCTGTTCTCCCTGACACCCCCCCCCCACTACAGATTTTTACATGAGAGCTGCTTAAAATAAATACCTTTTTCATTAAGTAAGAATTGGAATAGAGGAAACATGTGGCTGTACTGCAGTCATCAGGCCTGCCAGCAAGGCTTGGTTACTGTAAATGACCTAGTTAGAAATGGAAATGCGAGAGAAAGCTGCAAAAATCTCACACTCAATCAGCACTACAGCCTACACTAGCACAGAGCCTTTCATTTCATTTCCTTGCCCAGCTGTGCTCTGCCCTACCAAAACCAAAGTTCCCTCTGAATACCACAAACGGTTTCAGGTTCCGAGCCACCTGGTTAGTTTAGCATTAGATAAGCAAGACACAGGGAAGATGCATCTTCCTCTCCTGTACATGCTCCATTCCACATTTATACAATTAACCTGCAAACCAAACCTGCCAGATCAGGTAAACTGTTCCTTTTTGAATGGGTTCCCTCCTTGCTTGAGGTGGCAAGAGGGCGCCAAGGTTCTACAGCCTTCGGGTGTCTGCCCTTTCTACTGTGTCATATGTCACACCACAGGCTGAGACTACAGCTTGTTCTTTTACATTAGCTTCTCTTAACAGACATAAGGGCTGAAGATGGTCATGATTAACATTGTCATTCTCTCTTCCTTCCAATGGAGTACACATAGGAGGCAAGTCATGCTATTGATCCATTTGTTTCACAAGGAAACAGCTGTCTGGGATTTGGGTGTACATCGCAGAAAAGCCAAACACGCCACAGCACAGAAAATGACAGCTACAAGGCTAGAAAACAGCATGATCATTCTCATCTGTTACTCCTGCCTCATCTGTGAGTAGTGCAAGTTGTTCTACTGAGGGATCTGAAACATCCCCACCCGCAAATTCTTCCTTGTCATCAGCAGGTACAGTGACAAGGCCAGAACATGCCATTTTCCAACCCTTACAAAAGTCTTTCCATTTTTAAGCTATTTTACATAGCCAATTATCATCCTTCTAAAAGCCCAAATCCTTAATGGCCATCTTGCCAAACATCCAAAGGAGGAGAGAAGGGTGAAATAGGAATGCAGAAAAATGGGGGCATGGGAGAGAAGCGCTGGAAATGGAATAAAAGCTGATAACAGAAATAGAACTGGATCAAAAGGAGCTAGATAGGCTGCCAAACAGTACAGCTGAAGAGCATGACATGATTCTACATAGGACACCACACATATTTTGTCAATCTTGTGGTAGTAGAATGCCACATTTTCATTATAGAGCATACACCTTCAGTGGCTCAAGAGGCCACACAGCTACGTTAGTGTGGCACACCACCGAAGAAGGGCAATAGTCACACATCCGCAGCACTGCTGTACAAGGCTGAAAAGCAACAGACAAACAATAGCAGTACAAATCTCTGACATGGAGCGACATCAGCAGGCACTGCCACAGGCGCTACCGTTTTCTTTCACATCAAGCTTTCAAGTTAAATCCCATACCCTGATATAGGAATGACATAGCAAGCAGTCAAAGCTAAGTAAAGGGGTCCACAACATATGATGTCTTGGAGGGAGTAACTGGTATAGCTACCACAAGCAAGAGAAGAGATTGCCTCTGTCAGAATCAAATTTAAGCAGTTTGGAGGAAAGCAGAAGAAAGGAATAACTATAGTACTAGTTTAAAAGCAGCAATAACTCTAGTTATCAGTTAAGATGTTCATCTGGTTCCCATTACAACTATAGAGCAGTTATCTATTTCTTCTGTATCTGTTCCGGCATCCTCCTTGCCAGAGGCTAAGGGTCAGCACTGCTCAAATTCATTCAACAGGATTCAGACACTCAGCTACCACCAAAAAAATCAACAGCAGCATATTCATAAAATGGCAGTCCTTATATGACCTACTTATTGACACTCCTGAAGTCTGCAATGGAGCAGAGACAAAACTCACTCAAGCCTCTGTTATTAGCTTCCAAAGCAAACCATCACGGCATCTTTAAATAGAAGCTTAAAATATAGATCTTACAGTTCATCTCGCACCCAAAAATATCAGGCTTGAGCCTGCCTTTCAGGAATAGCTAGACTGTAGAAAAAGCCAATGCTTTCAAGATCAAGGACATAGTTTCACACTGTTAATGTGTATGTATGGAATGCCATGAAATTCACTATATGTACACACAGTAAGCTGCTGACCACACACTTCATCCAGTTGAGCTTCCATATTGTTTGATTACCTCTTTTAAGGAGGTAACATTTCAAACTACAAAACTGACAATGTCTTTAACTTTGCCCTGCATTTGCCTTCCCAGTAAATTTGCAAGAGCATGGAAGCACAAGGGAGTTACTGATTTGCATTTCATTATCATCGAAACTTAGATGCAACTCTGTTCTGAGACCCAAGATCTATTTCCAGAGTAGATTACCAGTAAACTTGTACCCTACCTTTGCATTAAGTAGCTTAGGACAGACATGAAGTACATAAGAGAAGTGAGGATTGATATGTAGCATCAGGGGAATACAAACACAGGTCACAAGCTCATGGGCTGCAGCATACACAACGCATGATAATGAATTAAAGTGGGGTGGCATTTTGCTCTGCCTTACACAAGAGTCGGCATATGGAAACAATGTGATACACTAAAAGAAAAGGCTTATCACAGACATGCCAAACATGTTGTCAAATATACAGTGTTATAATACTCTACTTCTTATTGTTCAAAACATGCCATAAAAGCTCATGAAATTATGATTGCATTCTTTGTCAGGTGAGACTATGCTTTGCTTCTTCTACAGTTCATAAGTCACTCACATCATTGGAGAGCAGCAGATGCTTTGTAAGTAGTAAATGGCAGTTCTATGTAGAATTGAACAAGTTCCCAAATTCTCTGCTTAAATTCACCTCCAGTCCAGCTACAAGCATGGTATTTTCCAGAAGCCTACTACAAATTCTTTGTCTTTTATGAACAGAAACTTCATTGAAAGTTTAGCCAAGCCAATAAGATTATATCCTGCCAGGTGTGGCTCTTGCTTCATTTTCTATCTGGGGATGACGCTGTCCTCCAAGAGTCAACATTCTTTCAAGCTGCAAGGTAACTGGAATGCGTTTTCTGCCCTTCAGCAGCATGCACAGCCTTGCCATAAATATCCTTCACTCTAGAAATCACTTATTAGTTATATATGGTACTGATCACCACAGTCAGAATACACTCCTGCTCAAGTGAATAAGCAGAATCCTTTTTCCTTTGTGGAATTTAAATGGAAAAAACACTTCAAGCCAACATTAAGGCATGGTGCTGGATGGGGTGTGAGCCTTAGAGCCTATACCTGCCCAAAAAGTTGAGAGACCTCAACAGCACACCTGCTTGGCACACACAGAACCCTCCAGATCTTCATTAGGTGGTACTATCATTGTGCTATCTGGTAACACTCTTGTCCCTAGACAGAGTCTTTGAATCTTTGACGACTTAATAAGGAATTGATAAGTTACCAGATTAATTTCAATGAAAAAACATTCAGAAAAGAAAACCAATGCTATGAAGTATGAAGAGACCAAGTTCTCTCTAGGGTAGGCCAAAGATTTAAGTATTTGCTCACTTATTTCCCTGCTAAGGGAGGAAAAAAGAAACAGGAGCTTCAAACCTTAAACTTTTGGTTTACCTGAGCTCCAGTCTTATAGTTTGCAAATAGAATATAGGTTGCAAAAGGAAAGAGACAAGAACCATTCAGAACTCATCTAGTCCTGATAAAAGCAAGATTCAAATCACTGTCATTCTTTAATATAGAAAAAATCATCTAATTCTGTAGCAAACTTTGTTAACATTTACCCAATTGTTCCAGGCTTCTTACATGGGAAAGGTCAAACGCAGATGATGGGAACAGCATCTGATCTCTCCATATTGACATTACATTTTCTTTTTCACTATTTGCTTCAGTATGTTTTCATGAAATAGGCACGCAGGCACAACAGATCATACAGCACATGATGCAACCTTTGCTTATTAGATAAATGAAAGACAAGCAGATTAGCTCTGGTCACAACTCATAGTATTCTTTCATGTCAGTTTACATTACTTACCATTGCTATAAAGCAACAGGGCACTAAATAGCTGTGCAATAGACTAAACAAAAAGGAAGAAATGCTTCCTAGACCTGAAGATTTCACTTGCTTGTTTTCTTTCAGAGTTTGACAACACTATCGGAATTCCAGTGGCTTATGAAGTGTCTGCATTTACCCTATACTCAACATACACGGCTAATATTTTAAGTCTTCTTTGCCAACCGTTCAGAGAATCACAACCCGCTCAAAACCAAGATTAACAGTGTCATCTTTTATTTAAGGCCTAATGCCTGCTTGCAAGGAGGATCACTCTTAATAAGATTAGGTGGGCATTTATGTTATTAGCCAAGAATAATCCATGTGTGGTCAAATCCTCACCTAGCTCAGCCCATACTCCAGCAACTCTATTCCTTCAACTGTGCTATGTGATGCCTCCTGTCATATCTATGTGTATTTGTATGAAGTACACCATATATTCAGGAGTCTTAAATTCATTCTAAAAGCACGCAGACAACTAGCTGTGAAAAGCATGGTCAGACTGATATCCATTTGTTGCAATAGCTTTTCTGACAACTCAAATCAGAAGGCTAGATTAACCTGCTGCATTCGGTAGCCTAACTCACATTTAGCATGTTATTTCCAGGGCAAGCACTTAGGTGTGGAAGCTAGAAGTATGTGTTGAAAGAGCTAAAAGCTCTGCAAAAAAATATCACAACTAAATTAGAGGGGAAAAAAGCACAAAATTGAGATATGAGAACAGAAAACCTTGCATTTAAAATTGAAGCACTATCTGCAGGAGTGTTTTGCAGTATCCAGGATGTCCACAAAACACAATGTTATTATGCATAGAGCTATTGAATATATCATCCTTCCTGTGTGGAAAGACACATACTTTCTATTCTTCCATGGTATGTACTATTTGAATACTGTGGTTCTCAAAAGACCCTTCTGGAAGACACTGAAACAAGTGTAAAGTAACAGAATTTCTTCTCCCTCCAAAAACACAAGCCCATCTTTCCCATCACAGCCTTTTCAACAGTCCATGTTAATAGCTTTACTATTGACTTGCAGTAACTTCAATGCTTCAAACAGAGAACACAGCTGATTAGACCATGCAAGTCCCCTGGTAGCCACCTCCAGAGGGACATTATAACAGTGTCTTCAGGACCTGTACTTTTCCATTCCATGCTAAGAGACCCCTACCATCATGTATCTGCCTGGCTGCCCACAGACCATCACAACACAGTGCCTACAGTACTGCCACTGTTTGGAATGGGAACAAGAGTAAAGCTGCCTTACCTGGCTCTGCTTGGAGGGGCACTCATTCATCAACCAGGCAGCACCTCACAGCAGCATGCCCAGGTCAGACGCCAGCATGCGAAGAGGGGAAGATCCCATTCCTGAGAGGCGGGATGCAGGCTCGGGAGGCGGGGACCCTTCAATCAGAGCCAGACACCAGCTCCGGAGATGAAAGATCAGTCTGAGAGCCAACGAACCGAGCAGATCTGCTCCGCTCTTCTCGTACTGTAGCACATCTCTCACTGCCAAGTGCACACACTGCCTGCACGGGAGCTGTGTGCCTGGTTAACCCTCTTCTGGCTGTAGGGTGGTAAGCAGGAGCTCTCTTAAGGGATTTTCCTTTCCCTGTGCTTTCCAATCCATTCTCTCTTTGAGAAGCCCCTTTTCCACATCAGCTGGGATTTTGCAGTGTAATCTGGAAGAGAGATTTAAAGGAATGACAAGAGGCTTAGAAACCAACAATCCCCCTACCCCCCACCCCCAAAAAAGGAGCTGCATATGTGAAAGGCACAAACAACAGCCATAATCAGCAGAACCAGGGTCTGCTGTGGAAAGAGTGTGCCTAGACTAATCAAATTGCACAGTTACCAAATACACAGGAATGAAGGTGGAAAGACTCCTACAGTGCAGTGGTCTGAATACTTCCTCAATTACAGAGGGATTTAGAGAAGGGTGAGAGGTTTTGTGCATCTGTCCCCACTACCTGCAGGAAGACTACAGTTCTTTGGGGGTTTAAGTATTGATTTGCTCCTAGAATTAGAGACTAAGCACCAGGATTATGTATACCTGACAAACATGACATACAGAAGATACAGATATAGAGCTAGAGCAGGTTAATGGGTAAGCATGTTTGTTCTAGCATTAAGCCACTTTTGAGTAGAACTTACCAACCCCCTCTGCCAAAACAAGCTGTGATCCTCTTTCCCTGATCATTACTTAGTTTTTTCCACATTGTCTTAATTTGGTGACCACAGACCAGATCTTCACCTCCTTAAAAACATGCCTTAGGGACTTGGACACCAAGTTCTCATTAACTGCAATCTAGGCAAAATCCATTGGGTAGCCTTAGACTCAGCTAAGCCTACTTTTATCCACAGTTCAGCACAGTACTCCAGAGCTCCAGTTCTGACAGCAACACTAGATCCCATCCTGTTGTTGACAAGACTCAGGGGACAAAGTGACTTGTAGTAAAAGTAGTCTTGTAGAGAGAAACCTTAGCTAACATAAAGGGGTACTGCAGCAGCCAGACAGAGCTGCAGGCAGGGACTAAAGGCTTGTCTATATGCAGCACAGCCAGCCAGGTTACCTTGGGTAGCAGATGCAATCTAAGCAGAGACAACAGTGCAGCAAGGTGCATTAGCCTGCTCAGTGCGAAGTTCTTGACTCATGTACACAGTAGCAAGTATAAACCAAGTTAAAACTGACATCTCCCAATCCTTTCAAGTGGAAAGGACAGCCTCCCCCTAACACCCAGTGTGAAAGTGCCCCTTCACAGGGGGTACAACTTACACATTGTTCTGATCTAACACAGAATGGCAGCACTACCCATGCTAATATGTACCACCACTGTGATTACTGCTCAAGTTGTTGCCTGTGAACTGCTGCACTGTATATCTATGTTGTTACAAAGGTAGCAACATATTGTTCCAAATGTGCCTGTGTTGCTCCCCATGGCAAGCGAGAAAACTTGCTCAAATAACTTTTTCCTGTGATTTTGCCTTCTCCTCTTGGGAGCACAGCCAGCATTTAAGCCCATCACAGGAGAAAGTCCTAGTAGTTCACAAAATACAGCCCTATCCTTTTACTGAAACTGGTTTGCCTCCACTCCTTACTATATATAATCAGAATCAGAGGCACTGCTCTTCAGCTAAATGGGTATATGCAAGGAAAACACTGTTTGTGTTCTGCAGGCTAACAGCACCGGTGAGTGCAAGAGACCATCCAGGCATACTGTGAACTGCACATTGTAATCAGTGCCTTGAGTTAGTCTACCCATCCTTGAAGAACAAATTCTGTGCTCGAAAGCCAAAGTTTATCAAGGGTACAGCCAGTATTGAAATACAACCCTTACTGAAATGAGTTTGTATGTGAAGATTACCTTCATGTCTCATTTTGAGTGCTCATCTATAAAAAGCAAGACTGACCCTTCCCCAAAGCCTACTCCTTCATGCATCACCTGATGGCTTAGAAAAGCGTCACTGGAGACAGAGCTGTCGATGCACAGCTTAAAATATCCTTAGGATGACAAAGCCACTGGGATTTCCATAAGATAGTGACTTTTAAAAGTGAAAACATACAGGAATAGTGCCAAAAACCATGTTTCCTGTGCTTACAGTAATTATGCAATTGGACATCTAAATCTGTTCCCTTGGGAAAAGAAGAAACATTTGTACCCCTGCAGCCAACTCTACCATTTTACCTCTCACAGGCTCTAATCTGCCTTCTGCAAGCCAGGAGTCAGCACAAAGCCAACCCAGTGCTTTCAAGAATGGAATTTGACCTCCAAGACTTATGTGGACATCGATAAGCTGCACAAGAAAAGCAGTTTTACAAACAAAAAAGAAAACATTTCCAGGTGCCTACCTAGTCATGGGATTAAGTTCTATTACACAACATGCTCCTATTTGTTAATCTAAATATGAAGTTTTCTGCTAAGATTCAGCTCAAGGGTAAAGCCAGCATTTCATTTTTACCCAGCATTCAGTTTCTGACACAAAATAATCAGTCAAATGTTGCTTTATTACTCTACAAATTCCATATTGCTTTTTCCTCTGAGCAGGTACAGACAGCACCTCTCTCTACCCTAGAGAAATAAACCACAGAACTAGACTTTACACCTACATAGTCTTACCTACTTCTAAAAGGCTGCAGCAGTATCTCTTCAAGGCAGAAATATACCATTATGTAGAAAGAAAGAAGAGACTGGCATAGATCGTGTTAGAATTTAGGACCAAAACCCTATCCACACTGGAGAACTCTTTCAGTGATCCTATTCCTTCCCTTCTCAGACATCATTAGTTTAGGGCCACATGTTCCTTTCTGTCTCAAACCAAGTAGAGAAAGCAGCTGGAAGCTCAGCACTGCAAGTCCAACTCCTAAATCACTCACAACTCCAATTGGCTCCATCCAGTTAGGAAC
Source organism: Psilopsiagon aymara (assembly GCA_024733675.1). Taxonomy (NCBI): domain Eukaryota; kingdom Metazoa; phylum Chordata; class Aves; order Psittaciformes; family Psittacidae; genus Psilopsiagon; species Psilopsiagon aymara. Next base: position 7,132 of record JANRGW010032805.1, on the reverse strand, counting down.
TGCTGTGTCTAGCTTTTACTTTTTCAGCTGCCAGTTAGAAAGAAGAGCCAAAAAAAGACCTCATTCTTCATCTGCAAATCCTTAGGGGAGACCTGAAGGAAAGTGAAATCTGGCCCTTCCATTCCAACAGAAAACAGAGCAGTGGAATTTATCCCCCCTCCCATCACCCAAAAATTTGAATGCAAACCAGTTACCAGTGAATGGGAGCAGAGAGAAAGGAAAGCAGCCTACTTAGAGACAGGAAATTCAAGAAGAAATTGAGTAGCTTCTGGTGTTGTATAAGGCAGTTGGAGCATGGGATCTGAGTGATTTCATATGATTTAAGAGGTCACTAGCCATCTCTTCAGGCCCCTTGGGCATTCTGCAGGATTGTTCCCCACTGGAGATTGATAGAATGTGTAATCCAGCGTTCAGGAGAGCTTAATGTGAAACGACACAACCAAAGACAGATTTGCCTTTTCTCTTAGGAAACAATAGTGCGCTCAGACACCAATCCAAGGAAGTGTTTAAGCAAAATCTTACTGTTTGCTAGCCCACAATAAGCGTAAACTACTCAAACACCCTTACCAGAAAAAAGGTTGGCCACCAATCACAAGAATTTAAGTTTTCTAGCTAATAGATACTATATAAAACTTAAAAGGAGTTTGTTCAGGAAATGGCTTCTTTTTCTGGGATACAGTGCTTCTATCAAAGCAGCAGGACCTGGTCTTTTGCCTGACTTCTTTCCATATAACCAAATCTATTTTCAAACAAAGGCATCAAGCAAATCAGAAAACAAAAGCTATCTTAGTAGCTGTGAGTGCTGAAGCAGAGGAATTAAACCATACATAGAATGCTGAGAACTTGAAAACAAATATTAAGTTACGCTGAACCATTTCCATTAAGAGGTTTTGGGCTACAGGCTATTTAGAATAGAACTAGACATTCCTCAAGTTATGGAGGTCAGGCCAGATTGGAAAGATACTTGTAACAGATGCATCTTTTCTTCAGTTAAATACACTTGGCAGAAATGCTCAGCTGTAGGTGCTGAGTTTCTTCAGTGAACCATTGCATCCTACTCTTAACTTGTGTTTACTTCAGACTACCCACTTAAACCGACAAAAGAGCACAGCTAAGTAACTGGATGCAAAGAAGGTAGAGCCTGAAAGGCACTACAGCCCTAACAACAGGGGTGGGCAAACAGACCTGGCAGCAAGGAATGCGATAGCTTTGTGCTTCCTTCTCAGGAAATAAACCATTATCTAAGCCTTGCATGCTGTAAAATGAGTCTGTATCTCATATTTGGCAGCATTCTACCAGAACTACACATCAGCAAAGCTTCTCCAACATTCAGCTCCTGTTGCAATGACACTTTGATAAGGAGAACAAAGATATTAAGACAACCAAGTCCTTGACAGAATGTCTGGTATGTTCCTTTCCAAAACTGATGTCTAACTTATCCACTTTCAGCTGTGCAACGCCTCACAGCAATGAAGAGATTTCAGCTACATCTCAGGGAAAGTCCCTGTTTCCCAGAACCAGACAGTTAAGCTACCTGGAGCTATCCAAGCAGATGACGGAGCTCATATTGTTATTCTCTAACAATACCACTCTCAAATACATATCACTACAACAGAGGTTTAGAACTACTATTTCAACTGTAAAAAGGCAAAGATGTACCAAATTCTCCACAAATAGAAGCCTTATGCAAGTTCAGATATAAACTTGGTGCTCAAAGTTTACTCGTCTCACAGCTCATTGTGCATTGTGGAGAGCATACACATACCAGCTGCTAAACTTAGGGCAGTGTTAGGACTTGTGCACTCTTGGGCTGGAATCCAAGTCATTTGCCAGAGTAACAGCCACAATTAGCAACTTCTGCTTTAAAGGCCAGAAGCCAGGCACAGAGAGTCAGGACATCTTCACTGTACTTCCTTTCCTCTCATCCAAGTGGTCATTGCCATCAAAGCCAAGACAAGCATAAGCTGATATTAGAGACAGAGGCAGCAGCAAACACACACCAGAGATCTGAAAGTTCACGAGGAATGCTGTGGCCTCAGAGCTTCAAGGACAGCGTGTTTAATAATAAATGCAAGATTAATACAGCTCCCAATCATCAGGGCAGGCCCTTGGGGAAGAAGACGGGGCTTGAGCCTGGTTATTAGAGTCATTTAGCATATTCACAATGTTTGTTCCATTGACACTCCACACAGACAGATGCATTGTCCAAATTTAGCTCTTCAATTTCCCCTTCTTTTGAGCATTTCCACACAAAAAAACATTCTTCAAGAAGATCTTTACAGCAGCGAAGAGAACAACAAAGTGAGTGAAAAATCACCAGTATATCAAGGGCATAATTCCTGCTGAACAGTAAAACAGTTTCTCTTCAATATAAGCTAATGAAAAAGCTTCCAGCATGACACCAGGAGAAAAACCTGCATTGAGCATATGGGGAGAAAACTGAGCCATCAAAGCTCACACTTTCCTAGTTTTTCTGATACATAACTACAACAGACATCCCCAGACTGACACTGGCACTTCAAAACACTATTGACTGAACTATCAGGTAGCTGGAGCTTCAGCAGGGCCACATGCAAGACTTGATTTTTATACCTATGCAAACCAAGGCACTTTGTTTAACACTACACAGAAGGTTTCCATAGGAAACCCTGCTGACTGCTCACACGAGGGGTGTTCTGTGGAAGCTCTCCAGCAGGTGCATTGATTACCATTGCTAATGCTTTTGCTCAGATGCTGATGGTATTTTTCAATAGCTAAGTTTCTGTCATCTGAATTCCCCATTGCACCACATGAATATTTACCAGATGAAGAACCTTCTTTGTTTTGTCTTTGCTGCCACATTGCATTCTGAAACATTAAACTAACTTCAAGTGAGAGCCAACCTAGCCCTACCCACTATACAGGTCAAGAAAGAAGCTTACTTTTTACCATTTCCCCTCCAGTTCCACAAATGCCTTTCCAAAGCCCTCAGAGAAGACTGGTAGCCTTGCAAGATTATTAAACACAAGTATTCCTAGATGCCTGTTCTTTATGCAAGTCTGAGCTATTACTGAAAGCATCCTAAGAGGAATTATATTTAGGGAAAGGTTACTGCCAGCTAGATATAAGCTAGATATTAGTGACAAACCTCCCCAAGTGGCACAGAGTCAGAAACATAGCTTTAGCTGAATTCCTAATACCTTTCTTTAACTGCTTGATCACATTATGAGCTTTTTGCTTCTTGTAATTCATTTAAGCACTAGTAGAGCTATGTCCAGACAGGGACTTACATGGAGATAATACACCACAATTTCTTTTTCTTTCCCTTGGCAAGAAAGATAGGGAAATATTCCTGCTTTAAAACAAATGACAGAAATGCTGTCTTTGTGACTGTCACTGATGCACATTATGATCACAGACTCTTAGTCTTATCCAGACTTGTGTTCCTGCTGCAGTCTTTCCCTGCTAGGCTTCATTAAACTGTGACATCCAGTGCATTCCCAGAAGCTGAGCTTCCCACTTCATGTAAGGCAGTGGCAGATGCATTCCCCAGCCTGAACTGGGGAAGAACAGCTATCACATCATGTGAAGTGAAAGTATGCATTACACCTTGGCAGCTTTCTGTCATATGTTTCAGCCCTTCTAGCTCTCTTTAGTAAATCCATGCCTGATCTGAATTTATTTATGTAGAGGCATCAGCTTTGCTACACAAGCCACAGCACTGCACAGAACTGGAAGGCAAGAGAGGTACTGAATTCAAAAGGTGGAGAGCTGTCCTTACCATACCAAGATCTTAACACAAAAGCTGTAGCTGAGCCGGAGACCTCCACCAGGACATAGACGTAGTAAACAGGAGGTAGTTTGTGTTATTCCCCAGAAACACACAGAATTTCCCACCCTGAAGTGCCACACTGCATTCAGAAGCTGCCCCCCAGTGGTGGCTGTCACTGTGCTCGTTTCAAGATACTTCAACAAAGCAGTTTAGGGTTGCAAAGTCAGTATAAATCCGAGTTTACCATAACTTCATGTGCAAACGCCTCCTTTGTTTTCAGACCATCTGGCTGTGTCAAGCCTCACTCACTGTGTTTTCCACTTTGGTCAATAAAAGCTCATGTGTAAAGGATGCTCCTTCACTCATACCTCACTCCACACCTAAAGAGAGTTTGAATTCATCTTGGTTGCATTCAAGTCCATTGTTTTCCAGCCTGAAAAGTCGTTCCTTGCATGTCCTGGGCTGCAGAAATTTGTGTCTCTTTTCCTGCTAACTTTACAAACCACCTAATTTCACAGCAAGCCTTTGAATTCCTTATTTCCATCAAGGATATACTCTGCCTTCCATGTTCAATGAATGTGTTCAAAGTACAGCTTGAATCACTAACCACTTGAAAGGCACATTGAGTGCTGCTGACAACACCGATTACTTAAAATCATCTGCTCTCTAGGGATGCCAGCAGGACACCACTGGCAACTGGGAAGTCAGGTTTCAGGACTGAATACCAGAAGCTTGCAGAACAGAAAAGGGAACATTAAGGAGCAGAAGCATCACAGCACTTAAACACAAGAGTGTGATACTATAAATACAAACTCACACCATTGAGTGGGCAAGACTGCCTGAAGTATTTGCTTAACTTCTTAACTCATAATGCAGAGATTATCTTCATAAATGAATACCAGAGCTCAACTGAGGATGTCAAAGCCCTTTACAAGCTTTGGTTTTACTTGACAAAGCTCCATCTTTCATACTACTCCTTCATCTGTACAGAAGGAGAAACCATCACTGCAAGTGCAGTTGCTTCTCTAAGGAGTTATTCCAGCACACCAAGGTTTTCAAGTGGGCTGACCACCCTTCCCACAGGGAGAGATCTCAAAGCTCTACTGGGAAGCATCATTTCACCCCCTTGTAAAGGGACAGAAACTTTCCCTTTGGAGAAAAGATAAATCATTGTCCTCAGAAAGAGGAACTCCAGCATCTCTTTTCTTTAGCGTTCTGCAGCTTCCAGCCTGGAGAAGCTGCTCAGATGTCAACCACAAAGCTCCAGTGAACAGGATGTGGTAGGGCCTTGCCCCTTTGCAGCAAAAGAGGAATCGCTCAAGCTATTTTAAGCTTTCTGTAATTGATTTTATTTGCATGCAGGGTATACTCGGTAGGGCAGGAATTGTATTTTGTTCAGTATTTATACAGCAAAACAGGCTCCTTGTCCATGCTTAAGTCTCCTTCATGTTAAGCAATGACATTTCATGTACCCTACTGTTGACCTGGGGATTAGCACAGTACCTCCCTCAGGAGAGTTAGAAATGAGGCCTTTCAAAGTGTTCTGAGTGACAAGAGTCAAGCAGACACCATTCTCAACCATTTATTCTTGAAAGAGCTTTCTTGAGGTCAAATGGACCATCAGGCAGGGCTTCTGCTCATCTCTTCCAGTGATACAAACCCTTTTGCTGTCTACTACTTCCATGAAGCTGAAATTCTGGCAGTTATAATGGTGAGGAAAGTAGAGAGGCAATCTCAAACAATGCTGGCATACAAAACCCCTGCCAATGCTTAAGTGTCACACTTCCCAAACACCCTCTGCCACCAGTGTACTCCCTACGCCATACCTCATTTTAGACATAGGCTCTAAGTTCTCAACTGTGCTTCTGTCATATGGGAGAATCCACAGTCCTTATATGCCCTCTTACACCTTATTATGTAGTCTAGAGCACAAAAACTATACCTCTTGAATCCTACTCATATTTAGCAATTCAGAAGACATATTTGCATATATTTACTTGCATGAAATTCCTTTCCCCAGTAAAATGTCCTTTCCCCACAGGCAACACAACACATCAACCAGCAATTAGCATCGCCTAATAAGCACCTTCCAGCTTGAATTTGCTTTCCTCTTATGGTAAATAGCAGCCTTCCCAGCCAGCCTTATACAGGACTTTCACCCAGGCAGCATAGGACTGCATGAAATCTTGTTAATTGCACAAGTCCTGGCTCCTCATTTTGCCCTTGGGGGATTTTGTTAGGATCCAGAAACACGTAGAAGCATACACAGGTATTTGGTGTGACATCTGTGTGCAGCTGAAGCAGCCATCTGTTTTCTATACAATCTGTTTTCCACTATTCTTGTTAGTGTCCACCAAGACATGCATGTGTAGGAAATAGCCATTCTGTGAGCAGATAGAGCTGCAGACCATCCTGGTTTGCCAGTGTGCAGAGCCCAGTTACCTGCTTTAGGGTGCAAACCCTGACATTCGCCAGCAAAATGGTATTTGTTCCCTGGAGCATTTATAATGCAATGAGGAGCACGTTTTACATACATATCACTCCTAACGAGTCTTCTAAGCAGCAGTGGAAAGCAGCGACCAGTGCTGGTCACTGAAACACTGTAAGAGTGATCAGGCAGTATTTCCCTTTGATGGAATAACCAAGATGACAAGAGGCTATCTGCTTTGAAATGAAGCCAAAAAGAATTGCAGACAGAAACACCACAGGCTAATACCAATAAGCATATGCCATCAGGACCTCACTCATTCGCACCCCAAATGCATCTCATGCAGTACATTGTTCACCAAAGAAATGTGGAAGAAACCCAGCATACATAATCTCTCCTCAGAATTTATGGGGTTTATTGAAAGCTCTTTATTCAAATGTTAACCTAGGCCAACCTTGCTTAACATACATTGCCAGATAAAAATCATGACCTCGAAAAAAAATACTGTGGAAAGCAGCAAAAGAGCATGTTTGCAATAGAAGTACAAGGAAAGAAAGATAAAAGCACCAGGGAAAGAAACTAAGTTTCTTAGGAGGCCTGAGGAGAAAAATATTTTAAGCTTTAATGTGGTAAGACATGAGGAGATTTAATAAGCTACTGTTAGATCGTGATCCAACTTACTGGACCTTGGCCGGGCAGTACCAGAGTACAGCACGCACGCTTGGCCTCTGCTCCCACACAAAAAGAGCCAGGACTGCAAGATGCTGCTGGACCACTTCTGCAGAAGGTACACTTTGCAACGCTGCCACCTGCATTGCTCTCGCTCTTTGCGCTCCCACCACCGAGTCATTTGAGTCCATCATCTCTAGCCCCCAATCCTGGACGGCTTTATCAACCCTAACCCTAACCCTTGTTCAAATGATATCTGGAGTTCTTGGTAAAGTTGAAGAACT
>JANRGW010032804.1:44301-59534 GCA_024733675.1 Psilopsiagon aymara | reverse complement strand
CTGCAGCCCCTTCAGGCACTGGAGCTGCTCTCAGGTCTCCCTTCAGGAGCCTTCTCTTCTCCATCTGCCCCAGCCCCACTCTCTCAGCCTGGCTCCAGAGCAGAGCTGCTCCGGCCCTGCAGCATCCCCATGGCCTCCTCTGCCCTCGCTCCGAGAGCTCCACGTCCCTCCTGTGCTGCTGCCCCAGAGCTGGATCAGGACTGCAGGGGGGGTTCTCCTCAGAGCAGAGAAGAGAACCCCCTCCCTGACCTGCAGCTCACGCTGCTGGGGACGCAGCCCAGCACATGGGGGGCTCTGGGCTGCAGGTGCACACTGCCATGTGACAGCCCAGCAGAAGACAAAACTGCTGTATGGGCTGTCAAAACACTACATCTTGCTTTCCAGCTCCATAAATTGCATCTGCCCAAACCGGGTTCAAAATCTGACATGACCATTATGAAACTTCCTCAGCGATGTGTTTTGCTAGCGGGCTTCCAAAATTAGATCTGGCACACACACGGTGACCTGAGTCTTCAGGCAACTAATTCTACACTGGCTGCTCCCTATTCTGCCCGGGGCCTGAGGAAACATGCTAGCAGGAAAACTTCAAGCACGAAAAGGCTGTTACTCAGAGTTATAAATCTCTGTCCTACCTTCAGATGGTACAAGAGAGGAATGATGAGTAGGTCAGGAGAGGAAAGGAAGCAATATCTGAGAGAGAGGAAAGACTCACAGGCCAGCAATGAAGTCAGCAAAGGGACGAGGCAGCTCGGGGCAATCTCTGGCTGCTCCTCAGACTTTTGCTGGGAGACCTGAAAAAATCTTTCATTCTCTCCATGCTTCTGTTACTGAAACTGCAAAATGGGGAGAAAACCCAAATGCATCCATTTATATTATGAAGACAAGCCCAGAGAGACTATGAGACACTGACATAACGGACAATAAGAGGATAGATTCCTTTTTCATAAACACTTTCTTTAACTAAAAGAGGAATAAAAACTGAAGGCCCTTCTGAAAAAAGCCCTCAAACCCCCACATTCCTGCACTGCTCTAATAACACCAATCCACTGCAGTAGCTGTGCAAAACAGCATCGTGACGGAGAATTGCAGACAGGCTCCCAGAGCGCCCTGTTTAATAAAGGCCACTTCTGGTTAAATGTTTTCTACCTGGGTCGAATCCAGAGTCCAGGGAGCCCTTTGCAGCCTGTTGGTCTAGTGCTCACGAGCAAAGCCAAGAGAGATACACCAGGAGATCTGGCTTTTCAGGGTGTCTGCCACTCGATTATTTCTGACAGAGAAACTGGCTTTTAAGAGAACTGTGATGTTTTAAGGGCTCAGGATGCTGTAAGGATTCACTTGCACTTCTGGTTTTTCATTCTCTTTTAGAGCAGCACTCACTCTTACTCCCGGCAGCACCACTGCTATGACATTACCCTGAGCTTGCAGGCTTTTGTGGTCACTCCTTCAGCTTTGAAACATTAACCTGTAGAGAGATGAATGATGTGCATCTTACGGGAAGCGTCGACTGCCTGACAGGACTGCCTTGAAAAAAGGCAATCTATCCAGTTCAATCCCTCTCCCACCTCTTCTGACATCTACGTCACACAGGGAGAGGGTGGTTTGAGGGTATAGTCCATACCCCTCACTTGTGTGTGAAGCATAATGTAGTTCAGCAGTTCCATTTTCTAGCTGTTATTGCCCTGTTTTTAGACTGGAACTGCTGTTACTACACAGAGCTTAAAACAGTCATGCAAACCATAAACAAATATATAAAACGCTACTGGACAATGAAATCCAACTGTCACATTCCCACTGGGTCTTTATACTGCTTAGGTTTTTTTAGCCAATATTAAATTGGAGAGCTTCCTAATCAAATAAATTGTTCTTTTCTGTCGCATGATACATGGAGTTCAAAACTGCCCATTAGGCAGTGTCTTGTTAAACAAAGCTCTGCTGCAAGCGTACGGAATGATTACCAGTGTAACTTTGAAGAGGCTGAAGAAACGTAACCTCAGCCCACTCTATAAACCTCTTCATCTGTATTTCACCCACTGATGGCAAAAGGCTGTGTCCCAGATTAGAGCAACCAGTCATGAACTTAGAAGACCCATTTTTAAGGTGTTCTCCTGCTGTAAGAAAAGCACAGAAGTGACAGAGATCTGCTTCTGATGTCAGCAAAGTTTTAACTTTAAGGAACCCCACCCTTTGTCGCCTTCTTTTCTTAGTAATCTCCCCTGCAAATGGCATTCCTGTTCCTCCCAAGGCTGCGGTGTGAGAATAAACAGGCTAAAAGTTTCACTGCGCTCCAAAGCAGGCCAGGACACAATTACCTAAGAAAGCTTTTGAGAGAGATCAAATATTCAAGGCTAGAAAAAACTAGGCAATTTCAAAGCAACTTCATAAATGAGATTTGTGAACAACCTAAGACAGTGGGATGAAACGATGTTGTTTAACCAAGAGGATCAAAGACACCCAGGAAGGCTCCACACCAAAGCTGCCGCTTGCCAATCCGACAGCAGCTCTCGGCACTATGCTGCCATGGGCTAACCTGTTTGTGTGGGAGAGCTGAGGAACAATCAACAGTGATATAATGCTTACTCATCCCTCTAGATCGTGGGGTTTACTGTTTTTAGCCCAGATGCCTACACGAGGAAGACGGTTAACCTACTAACGCTTCCCAAGTCACAGACTCACTCTTTGGTTCCCAGTGGCTCCTCTTCCAGTGCCATAAATCACCTGCCAATTCCCAGTAAACTTCCCTGCCCTTTCAAAACTCCAATTGTAGCAGTAATTGACTTGCAGCAGGAATTTGCCCCTATTCAGCTATCCCAGGAATACCAACAATTTCCCTTCCACATCTGTATTTCTGAAGTGGCAGTTAGACTGTAGATAAAACACACAAATATTCTAGAGACTTTCAAGGCCACATTTCGCATTTAGTTTGGCTTTCTCCAAATCCTAGAATCAGAAACCCTTACACCTCATTTCGCAGAAGCCCTCTACACTTTATTTCAACAAGTAGGGTTGGGGCTTTTGTTTGATTTTCCCTCATGTTACTACATCTGAAAGTAGTTTTTGGAAAGCAGCACATAAGCACGTATTAATGAAAATGCTGGGTCACAGCATAAAGAGATATCTATCCTTCCTGCCACTTAAGACAGCCTTACTACAAACCACAAAGCTTATCTGACTAGGAACACTGGGTGATATATAAGCTGCTCAAAACAGTGTCAGGAACACAGCTTTGCAAATCAGCTTAGACACGACCTTCAGAGACGATCTGCTACCACAGCACCCAGGAAGGTCTGTAGGAATTACAGAACCACAGACCCTTTCATTCTGCAAAGCATGGACAGATTGCATTTCCACCATCCAAGCGCCAATGAGCACTTTCAACACTCACTACCTTCTTCCATACTGCGAGCACCGGGAGCATTCAAGTCTCTTCTGGACCACCAGCCAAGCTGCTCCCCTTCTGAGGATGCATACGTATGTTAAAGCCTTTGAAATGCAGGGAGACCCCCCCTGCAGTCCCGATCTGGCTCTGGGGCAACAACAGAAGAGGGATGTGGAGCTGCTCTAGTGGGAAGTGTTCGTGCCCACTGCAGGGGGTGGAACTGGATGAGCTTTAAGGTCCCTTCCAACACAAACCATTCAATGATTCTGATTCTATGAAAATTAGAGCTTTATAGAGTTACACACAACAGAGTCTTGGACACAGACAACAGCAGTCTGGATGATGACTGTCTATGGGTGTTGAATTTGCAATACTTCATCTTCTCTGACAACTGAAGCTCTTCAGCTACGCCAGAGACAGCCTACAAACAATCCTGAAATTGGCTACAGGAACTGACATGAATATTTCTCAGCTTTCCTATTGCTAAACGATTACACGTAGTCTGGGTGGTGAAAGGAGACTTCCTAGTCTAGACAGCACGGCTGTAGGCTCCATTTCCACCTCCAATGTTAACTCCAAGAAGTTCTAAAATGCCTCATGTTTAAAGCAGAACTAAAATACCCCAATCTTCAAAAAAACCCAACAAAACCAAAAAACAAACAACAAGAAGCAAGCCACCACAACCACACACGAGAAACCTTCTGTAAATAAAAGGAAGGAAGAGAAACTGGGCTGCTTAGAAGAGGACTATTCTGTCACAGCAAATAGATCTGATGCTGGATAGATTCTGATACACACACCCCCAAACCCAACATTATTTCTAACCTTGACCCTGGGAACAGCAGAGACCTATCTGACAAACAACCTCAAGTGATGCTTAGGTTTGGAGGCAGTGTCACACACAATCACGGTTTGTCTTTGTACAGCTACATATAAAAATAAACAGCTTAGAATACACAGGCTCCCGCAACTGCCTGCAACCTTTAAGTCCTGCCATTTCAAACGTACACAGCAGCCATATAGCATGAGAGGGCACTGAAGAACCTCAAATCAATGCTAACAAATCCAGACAGTGGACAGAAAAAGGTTCCACAGCACACATCACCGATATCCAGAATCCCTACACAGCACTCTGAGGTGTACAACTGCGAGGGCCACAGACATCACCTTGTGTGTTTTATAAGTACATTCAGCCTATGAGTGCCACTGCCAAATCTGTCACATACCCATCATCCACAGCTGGGATCAGGATTTCCCTGCTCCCTCCTTTGCCCACTTTGTTCAAATGCATCTCATAGTCTTCTATCAAAACCCCTTTGCAACATGCTGAGAGGATTTTTCAGTCACGTCATCTAAATCTCAGCTCTCTCACTCACTCCCTTTGTTTGGAGCACACGTGGCCAGGAGAGAACAATTTCACATCACTGCAGCATTTTACCTGCAATATTCTTCTACACTTAGCTACTTCTCCAGCTCAAGCTTATCACAGACTGCCAAACAAGCAACACAAGCTGGATTTATCTGCAATCCATCAGTCTGAGACTTCTCTTTAATGCCTGAGTCTCCATAGGATGGGAGCTGAGGAATGCATGCCGTACTACTAATACTGTTGAAGCAGGTTATGCCATGTATGTATTCGGTCTTGCCTCTCTTACATGCATTAATGCTCACCTCCATCTTAATCATTAGTGCACTACGGTTTTCTTCCTCTAAAAGATGAAGATTAAATCTCTCCTCGATCAAATGCAATGGCAACAGAAGGATTTATTTTACTTTTCTGCTTTTAACAAAACCAAAGAGCAATAGGAAAGACAAAACAAAAGAAAAACTCATCTGTCTCAGGTATCTGAACGTCCTCCAATGCTGTCATGGTTCACCACTGAAATAATGAGGTGTGATTTCTTTAATATGTTAATTACATAAATAGGTACTTAGGAACTACTTAAACAGGAGATTATTTACCCCATTGACTGCAGAAGCCCATGTGTCAGCACATCTGCTGCACAGGGATATTAAATCTGCTCACACAAAACTCATCCTCTCTGTGCCTAATGGGGAAGAGGTTAGTAGTGTGAGATCCGAAGCAGGGCTCTGGGTTTTATCCAACAGGCCCTTAACACCGGCACAATGGATAATGTTAGCAAACGCCTCTAACTTCTGACCACCCTGTACTTGCCTCTGCAAAAAGACATGGGACTTTTATTCAGGAGAGTTTTCTATGCATCTGCTTTACTTTCAAAAGCTTCTGCTCTGTGGTATTCAAGGGTAACACTCAGATACCCAGCAGCCTTTAGAGGAACGGTATTAGTGTGATTATGGACTTTAAGACTAGAATGACAATGGCGGCTGATGTTTAGAAAGAGTGCATTGAGAACAGCTCAGTTACAGTTAGCTTTGCCTTGGTTCACCTTCCCAGCTGCTGCTGGAGGAGCTCCAGACCGTTATTTTAATAAGATGATGGTGAGGACCTCTGCTCTATCCATCACATTCATTTCACACTACTTCCACAACACAGGCTAGCAGGGAAGGGTAAGTGTCAGAAGGCTGTGGCAGTGCAGAAAGCAATTGCCAAGCCTACAGTTAATGAGAGGAACAGAAAACACAAGCCTGGTTTCCACATCCAGCAAGTGCACAGCAAGCTTTCTTGAGCAGAACAAGCTCTGTCCTGCCTCCACCTCATGCAGCCACGGAAATCAAACCAATGCTCCTATCAGGTGAATGAGCACTTAGAGCTGTTCACCACATAGTTATGGTTTTGCAAGACCACTCTAATAGGAGCAGTTCACTGAGTGGACACTTCACTTTAGCTAGAAAGGACAATACCCTCCATACCCTCATAAGGCAACTTGGAGCACACAAAATGAGCTCCTGACACCCCTGCAGTCTCTGGCAGCATGTGTCTGCTCCCAAGGGCTTCAGAACCTCACTAGGTTAAGCTGGGCTTTGCAAACATTCCCTTCTCAAAGACATTAACAGCCACTTTATCAATGCACATACATGGAAACGTGCAGCCGAATATACATACCCCAAACACGTGTCGCATGCACAACAGAACCATGCCCACACACCCCCACTCACAGCCAAACGCAGTATAAATAACCCGTATAAATTGGCTTGCTTAAATAAAGTCTCTTGTTTAAATAAGGCCCACATAAATAGTCTGTTTTTTGCTGCCTGCTATATCTCACATTCAAGTCTGGGAAGTGGCAACCACGTTGGAATGACTGGAGAAACCCCATCAAAGCACATTAACACCTCACTCAGAGTCAACAGATGCCAAGGGCAGGTGAGCTCAGCATCCTGATGTAAGGTATCCCTAGTGAAGACTGTGTGAAAAGGAGGAAAGGCAGGCAAGGTTTTGTGTGTGTGTTACTAATACCTCTTTATCTGATAACAAGATAAGTATTAGCAAAGACAGGCAAGTAAGGAATTGCAAGCAATCAGAGGAGATCCTCAAGCACTAAAGCAGCAACCCCCCCCAGAACCAAAGGTATAAAACCAAACCTCACACTCTCTGTTGGGAAAAGGGAAAGGAAAAGAAAAGAAAAAAGAGAAAGTATTAAAAAAAGGAAAAAGGAAAAAGAACTTTCCCTTCTTCCCCTGTGCCTTCGGAAGGACAACATACTCCCCACTGTGCCCATGCCTCTGTTCATCAATATGGGTTTATGGATGTTTGGTGTCTTATCCTTTCCAAAGCACTTCAAAAAGCTGTGAAGATTGTTTTCTCTGAACATGGGTAGGAAGGACCGGCTGTCAGAAAGGACTGAATCTCCCTCCAGAACCCGACTGCACGTTCAGCCCACACACCAGGCCCAGCTCTATCAGTGTTCTGGCTCATTTTGTCAGGGCTGTTGCATCTGCTCAGAGCTTCCTTCCCACTAATGAGCCTCTCCCCAATCACTCTTCCCAGTACATATTTCTTCAGTCTCAGCCAACCGTGAGCTAAAGATGCTATCAATATCGCAGCACGGACACGCTTGCCATCTCAGAGGCAAATCTGGCCTTGCTCTTGCTCTCTTCATTGAGCTCTCTGCTCTTTACACATGGTAGGTGGAATGATTTATTCCTCTTCCAAGGGAAGAGACAAATTTATAAAGGTCAAGTGACGCAGAGGCAGCTACAACAGTGGGTACAAGTTTTCTTCTCCTTTCTTTCCCCAGCCTCTGAAGCACAAGCACATGTATAGTGCTAAGCCAGTAGTATTTCTACCTGCTATATTACCCTTTATTCAGGGTTGGACCATTTTCATTCCATTAATGCTTTCCTCTAAACACATTTCAGAGCTGGTTAAAAAAATATATTAGAAACATTGAGGTTTAAAAAGGTTTCAGTCTTCCTTAATCATGCAGGGATCTATTTTCAAAGCAGTATGCCAGGAGTATTCCACGTGACTCCCATTCATGTTAAAATTAGAGTCACCAGAATAAACCCCATATGCTGCTTTGAAAAGGTACTGCAACATGTCCAAGGAAAATTTCTGCAGCTTAATGGTGCTTGCACAATTTTGCTGCCGGTTTTTCTTCCGTTGATTCCTGCATATATTTTTAAACACCTTTTCCTTTCTTTAAATAACACTTTGCACTATTTGGAAAAACAGAAGTGATTTGCTGGTTGTCTTGGCTCCCCTGCAGCCTTTTTCTTTAACAATTACCAGTCTAATCATGATGGCTTTGCTCTGTAGGAAGCAGAGCTTCCAGCATCACTCTTCTCTCGAGTGCTGCTCAATATTTTTGTGTTAGCCTGAAGCTGATTTTCACATCTGGACAGCAGGGAAGTTGCTTCAGCGCAGGCTGAGGCACAGCCTCTCCTTGGCAATAACAGCACCGCTGCTTGTACTGAAGCCAAACAATGTGAATGTAGGTTTCTGCATTCAAGGTTCTGATCTCGCATAGGGATCTTCTGGCCAACATAGAACATCTGTAACATCTGTGGGGGCCACAGAAGCCCACTCACCCACCCAAAGCCAGCTGCAGCACTGGGCTGCTTGTGAGCACAGCTTGTCCCGGTTTGCCTTGGTGAACACAGTGAGCACAGTACACACACACACTGATAAATCCAAGTTCATTATTAAGGTGGGCATTTATGACCCCAGCCTTCTGGGTCATTTGAAGAGAGAGAGGGGGAAAAAATCAGTTTCTGACAGCTCCAGTTCTTTGTCATTGCTCTCTAATTTCCACTGCTTACTGACACGCTGTGCGTGAGACACCCTGCGTAGAAAGACAGTGTGAATGCCATCTCTGTTACCTCCCTCATCCTTCTCATTGCTGTCCCAAACTGCAACACATTTTCACTTCAGCCCCTTACACCAAGGCTGCACCTATCCACTTGGTTACTTTACAGGATGTAACGAGGGGAAAGACGTTTTGCTGAAACGTGGAAGGTGCTTCCACCACAAGAAACACCCCAACAAACAAACGTCTCCTTGCTAACAGAATCAGGACACAAGAAGGAAACCAAGATAGGGTTGTCCTGTCATTACAGCACTGACAATTTAACTAGGGGCTAAGTTCCTACTACCTCTGCCAGTAGTTTTCCAGGCAACATGCAGCATGACATCACTGCCGTATCATTGTGATCCAACTAAAAACTACTTAACATCACCTTTCCTTTCTCCTTTGTTACCCTTTGTACATTCTGTCTATTTAAATGGTGGTCTCCTTTGGCCAGAAACCTGTGCTTAAAACAAATACCTACAACTTCCCAGGACAGCGCAGTGAGAGCTTGCGCAGGGAGCTAGAACCTGCACGCAATGGAGCTTTAACTAAGGCAGAGGTTTGTGTACATGACAAGCACTTAGAAAGAAAGAAAACAAACCAAAACCAACCACAAAACAACAAACATCCCCCACGCCGATCCTCTAGGAGCCAAACATCGCTCTGCAATTCCCACACAGTGCCTGCTTTTCAGCACTAGGGCTCAGACAGGATCTCCTGTGGTTAGAAAGGATGCCACGGCAGCTGAGCTAAATATTGACATGCAAATATTCGGTGAATGTTTAGTGAAACCAAACAAATATTTAGAGAAATATTTAAATATTTGGTAAATATTCAGAGACACTTTCTTACCTAAATGTTAGCAAGAAGAGCTTGGAGGAAATGCTTTTGACCTTGCATTTCTGAAGGAGCTTGAATGCCCCTGAGTAATGGTAATTCGGCTGTCAGAGTGAAAACAAGTTAAAACTGCTCTGAAGGGGTCACTGCAGTTAATGGGGGAAGCCTGGCTTCTTCAAAGTGGCTCCTGCATCCATCACAGGGATCCTCTGCACCTTCTTTAACATGAGAAAAAAGGTACAAGTCTGGTTGATGTGGCATCTGCGTTTGTTTCGGTGCTGATGATATGAAAGACCACTTCTCCCTGTTCCCTACTGGATAAGAAAGCAATTTTTACACATAAAGCTACAGAGTAGTTCAGGTTGTAGCAAGCTCTGGTCATCATCAGGCCTTGCAGAGGAAGCAGAAATAAGCTTAAGTCAGGATGTGCAGAGCCTTGTCTGGGCAAGTTCTGAGTTTCTCCAAGGATGCGGATTCCATCATCTGCCTGTGTAACCAGTTCCAGTGCTGCACCACCATCAGTAGTTGGTAATATTTTATCCTTACATAATATTTTATCCTATTAGTTTCCTTCACTGCAACTTGTCCTTCACAGTGTTCTGATAGGGGTATGTATCTTCCCTACACCTTCTTGTTCAGACAGTGGAAGAAAACACAGCTGGATCCACCTTCCTCCCTCCGCCTGTTCTAGCTCCTTCATATTCCCCTTGAACATCATGTACTCCATCCCTTGACCATCTTGTTGGCCCTTTGCTGGACTAGCTCCACTTCATCAACCTCTCCCCATTACTAGGGCACAAAACTGGACACACTCTTCCAGCTGCTGCCTCCTCAGTGCCACACTGTGGGACTAATCCCTTCCTTTAACCTGCTGGCTAAGCCCGAGTTAACGCAACCCAGCACGCAGTTAGGCCACATCACACAAGGGTGCACTGCTGATTCATGGTACTCATCAACACAGTGACCATCTACAAGCAATCACCTACAATTATAGCTGCAAAACATGAGACTAGTCTGAGGTCCTCAGCCTGCACTGCAATCACCCATCCTCAGCTTGCTGTGGTGCAGAAATCAGTATCAAAGCCCAGGCCATCATCAAAATCAATACTAGGTACTGAAGTGTTACTCGAGTACTAAGATCAAGAAGCGTAGAGAAGGAAATTAGACTCATCAAATCCTCTCAAATGATAATAACTGAAGCAAATTGAGGAGCTGTGAAACATCCTGTTCTCTAGCGCTTAAAAGCAGCAAGGCAGTAAAAAACCTCTAACCCATGCAAAGCCAGGTAAGTTTAATGGAGGGATTTTCTTTCTTTTCTCCCCAAATGGAACCACCAGTTTAAGGATTTTGCTTTAGCTGGAAAGATTTCACACAGCGGAGGGCCATTTAGGCCATGTATGTAACTGAAGCCATTTGCAAGCAGCACACATACAATACCTTCTACCTGAGGTTTATGTCCCAGGTTGGTGGTGATTGTCCTTTTCTCTATGAGGAATTAGGCTAGACAGAAGAATAAGCAGACTATCTTCATGAACTGGCTTCTAATGTTCTACAACCTCAAAGGGTCTTTTCTGCTCTCTTGACAGGAGATGTGGATGTGCAAAGCAGTCAGCACGTATCCTATGTATAGCAAGTGAGAAAAGTCATTAACACCTTCACTAGGACAGGTGGAAGTGCTGTATGAGCCATGCCATTGCTCCAAGGAAAGGGGACAGGCAGGGAGAAACACAGGGGGAATAAATCTCTGGAGGTCAGAGAACTGAACAGGGAAAGAGGCTGAAGGAAGCTTCACAGAATGAGTATCAGTTATATGACAATCAGACCAGTTCAGGTTTAAAAAGAGAATTGCCAGGAAGGAAAAAGCCCTTCAACAACGCTCAAATCCCTGCATTACATAGCAAAGAGTTCTTGGAAGGAATAGGCAAATCTTGACAGCTATGAGATTACATCCTTCAGCTCACACACCTGATTTTACAGAAATAAGGATGTGCCATTTTCCTGCTTGGTGACCTCTGAGATGGTATTTTCACCATGAAGGACTGATCAGTTGCTTCTGAAGAGTGATTTCATCACTGCCCTGGGGAGTTCCATTGCCCTGGGGAGTTCCATTGCCCTTCTCTGGTCCTGCTCCAGCACCTCAATGTCTCTCTTGTAGTGAGGGGCCCAGAGCTGAACACAGGATTCGAAGTGCGGCCTCATCTGTGCCCAGCACATGGGGACAATCACTGCCCTGACCCTGCTGCTGCAGTGGTGCTGATACAGGTGGGGATGCTGTATCAGCATCCTTGGCTACATGGGCACAGTGTGCTCCTCCTCTCACTCCAGCTCTCAGCAGCCCTCCCGTCCCACATGCCTCCACCGTAGCTGCTCTCAACGTACACTGGTACCCGGGTAGCAGGATCATTGTGTCAGATGCTGACCACTTACCTCATGTGCTAAAAATAGAGACATGCAGCAGCAGCAACAGACTGGCAAACGCCTTTTTAATGGTGACTGACGTGTTCAGCCAAGACAATGCATGAGATGGAAATTGAAAACAATGAAGGACATTTGTATGAGGTGACAACAACAAAGCTCCCTGGCTTTGCTTAGGAAACACGCACGAAAGGTTTCTGCTGCTCTTTTCAACCATGATGCTATTTAGATCACAATTACTTAAAGCAAAGCAACAATAATACAAATGATTCTGCTACTCAAAGACAGGCTATAAAAATCTCATTGTCAGCTGCATCATTCATCACCATCACCTCACTTCAACTGAAACAAAATCTCCGAGACATCACCTCCCTCCCCTTCCTTCCCTTCTTTATTTGCCTACAAAATAAGGCCGATAGTCTGGGGAGCTCTCAGGCTGAGTTCCATGCATTGTGATTCACAAAATGAAAATCTGGTATTATATGCCCACTGACATTCACATCAGCAGCAATTCATGCAGCAAAAAGCCATATGCCATGCACCTCTGATTTAACTGTACTACAAACCATATCCTACAAAGGAGAAATAAAAATACAGAGACAAGAGTGGTTCCCGGGATCTGATTATTATCCACACTTCAGGACAGGAATGACAGGGGTAATACCACAAAATAGGCTGTTTTGCTGACAGTCCCAGTTAAGGTTTGTCATTCCCCTCAGTGACTAACACACTCTACATGCAAAGGAGGAATTCTTCCCCAGTGCAAAAGGGTTCCACAGCACATAAAACAAAGAGGTTAGCACAGATAACCCGCACTCTGTGCTCCTCCTCTGGTTATCAGGCTTTCCACCCAATCATCTTTTGAAGGCTGAGGTGTTTATTGGTTTAATCAGCACCCACAGAGATGAAAATGGAGAGCGCTTTGAAGGTACATAGTGCCAACAGCTTCCAAAATTGCCATCTCCAGGGTGTAAAGAGCCCCGTATGTGTTCCACAGACACACACAGGCTTCATCAGAAAGCTGGGGGGTAAAATGCACTCTGCTAGGCTTTCCACAAATAAGGAATTCCACTGCTGAGACCAACAGCAACTTCCATCACTGGGATAACGATCGGACCAACAAGTTGCTGACCAAGGAATGGATATAACAACGTTTTGTTGAGACACCCCTTCCTTACCTTACTTTTTGCTCGAAGAATCCATGTTTCTAAGGGTACCCATCCTGGCATATAAATAGGCTGAATTTCAGCTTTAGAACACTTCTTTCAAGCCTATGCCTGCCGTGACTTTGTTGCATATGTGTTCACTGGAGAAGGATGGCTCAGCTAGGATACCAACTAGATGTGCCCCTCCTACTAAGGACCTTTGAAACCTCCTGGCAAAGACAGAAAATAGTGAAGATACTCTTTTAATGACAAAAAGATCTCTGAACTAGAAAAACCGTTCATAATTGACAAAGAGCCGGGAAAGGGCAAGTATTGCTCCTACTGCTTCATTATCCAGGCCAAGCACCTCCATGTCACGCGTTAGCTTTTCTCAGTGTATTTGCATTCCTGACAGTGCTCATTAACACTGACCCGTTTCAAAAGGAAGCAACCAGCTACATTTGAAAATGCAACACTCTTCTTCAGTTCCATTGAGCTTCACAGTCTGGACCTTTGGGGTATGAACAGGCCAGGCTGGATGGGCTTGGAGCAAGCTGCTCTAGTGGAAGGTGTCCCTGCCCATGGAACGGAATGAGCTTTACGGTGCCTTCCAACCCAACCCAGGCAGTGATTCCATGAATATTTAAATCCGATTTTACAGACCGATGCCCCAGTAAGTGGAAGATCACATCTTGGCTGTCTTAAACACCCCTTCCTGGTTCCTGCAGCCAGAAGCAGCAGATGAGTAACAAACTGGCTCTGACAAATGCAGTGGGACCCATTTGGAGATCTGACAGGTGCAGATAAATGAACTGAGAGGACTAAACAGAGCCATTCTGCTCCTAAATGAGCAGCTGATGAGGGGGTAAACCTGCAACATCCAGGCCACAAAAAGCACAGAATGTGGACCAAATACTAGGGAAAACCTTTCCCTACATGACGTTAAATTGCACTGCTTGAAACAGACCCTTCTAAAGGAAGCGGCTGCTAACAAAACAGACCTGACAACCTTCCTGCACCCAAATCATGTTCTTCCAGATTCCCACTCGGAGGGTGGGGGTTTTAATTCAGTTAAGAAGTCACTATTTCTGCACAAGCTATGCAGCAGACCTGCAAAATGCGAACTGTGATACATGCTTAACAGAAACACATGCACTCCACAATGAATGATAAAATATACCCAAGCAATTATCCATTTCCAGTAAAAGTTAATAAAGTGCTAATGGCCTCAGCTGTGAAAATGTGGAATTTAATTTGTGCTCATCTGCCTAAGCCTGGGGAATACTGAATTCACTCCATGTGAGAATAATCTATTTGCTGTACCCCGGACTGATATAAACAAAGTATTGCCAAGGGAAGGTGCACTAAAGCTGACATGTGCCATCACTGCACATTTCCCACACTGGAAAATGCAAACAGAACACCCTTCCAAAGCTTCCCTCAAAAGAGGCTAAATTCACCTGCTTCAGACTGCTGAAAAACCAGCCATAAAAAACCAATACACGCTTTGGAGAGCATCTGTGAAGAGATATTTATCATCCCTTTTACCTCTTCTCATTGAAAGGAAAAGGGTGAATTTACAGACTGACCAAAGGATTCTACTTTCAAGTTTGTTTGGATTAATTTTCCTCCTGTTTGAGGGACTGGTTCATTCCTGCTCCTGAAGCATCATTTGCCATTGTCCTGCAAGCGTCCCTGTGAGCGGCTTGGAAAGAGGAGCAGAAACAGAGGAAAGCAACACCTCGGGGGCTGGAGCTGCTGCTGCAGCCTGGAGCTCATCTGGAGTAATGGAGGAGGCTGGAGAAAACGGCCAGACATCCCATACCTGCTTCTGCCCCTGATGCTGCTACACTGCAAGGCACTTGAGCTCTGGTGCCTTGGCCTCCTTCCTGCCAGAACTGGGGTTATCAAGATCCAGCCAGCCCTGCAAGGAGCAGAAAGTGCAGAATACCGTTAGTGCCACTAGAGGGGATCACTTGAGCATGCCAGAGACCTGCTCCTGCTCCACGACAGGCAGAGGCATAGAGCTGCCATGGCAAGGAGGAGGTGGCAGCCAGGGGGAACATCAGATGGGCTCTGCGCAGAGCATCACTGAGTCATCCCTTCATGACTCCAGAGATCTGATTTTCTTGCTTATGAAGTTAAACCTTTAACAGGATTTAACTGAAAGAGGGAGACTGAGATGAGCTCTTGGGCAGAAGCTCTTCCCTGTGAGGGTGCTGAGGCGCTGGCACAGGGTGCCCAGAG
>JANRGW010032804.1:34030-44201 GCA_024733675.1 Psilopsiagon aymara | reverse complement strand
GCCCCATCCCTGGCAGTGCTCAAGGCCGGGTTGGACACAGGGGCTTGGAGCAACTGCTCTATGGAAGGTGTCCCTGCTTGTGGCAGGGGTTGGAGCTGGAGGAGCTTTGAGGTCCCTTCAACCCGAACCAACCTGGGATTTTATAATCCAGAAAAGCTGGTGTCAGCTCCTCGGACCCATTGCTGCTCTGACCCTTTCCAAATGACACTCCACACTTTCGCTTCCTTACAGGTAACTCGTGATATCTGACAGTGGTGTTGACCCACAACACATTTCCACACAAAGCACCGCTGAAACAAGCACGGTCCTTAAAAGCCTGCCCTTGAACACGCAGCCATATGTTGAACCTGGCTTTACACAGTCATTCAGCCTACAGCTTCCGCCAGCATGTTGAAACCAGAGCAGCCGAGAAACCTGTGGCACTGCATTCCCAAATCGTCAGCGGAATGGTGTTTTTCATCTTTATGTTATGCTTGGTTACCTTTATTGTTATCTTGTCAGCGAGCAAGAAGAAATGTTCACAGGGTCTGAGCATGAGCAATAAACATCTTCTGTGCCTATCAAATGCCTCAGTGTTTGCTTTGGTGTTTAATTACAGGACTCACATAGGGCATTTATTGTTTGCATCTGCTGCCGCTGTGAACAATGTCTACTCTCCTGATTGCCACACAAGGCACTTTGTTATGCGCATACCTGTCAGTGGCATATATTATCATCTCGCTGAGCAGATGTCACTCCTGCATGGGGATCCAGTGCTGCAGCATTCATTGTTACTGAAACAGCCAGACACAAATGCATTTGCTCAAGACACCCACGTCTCCCACTGTGAAATGAATGCTAGCTTTGCCAAAATGCTGAAATCAGAGGTTTTGGGGTCTTCTGAAAATGTTCTTCTGATCACAGAATCAATTTTCATAGAACTCTTTAAAAGCTGATGGTTTATACCGTGATGATCTCAAACACAGGGCCAGAGGGCAAAATAAATTAACTAGAGTTCTCAGTAATAAGAAAAATGCATCTGTAGCATCATTAGCCAACCTCATCCCACTTTCCTATTCCTTAAACCTTTAGTTTCAGTGAATGCAGAAGATTTTGATTTCCAGCATCACACACCATAGGACTTTTGAAGTTTTTCAGTCCTGGAATCCCCTTCTTAACTTTAGCCAGGTTAAAAGGATTATCTTGTTATGAGTAGTCACTTTCGGCTGTCTAAGGCCCTGTAACTATGCTAACACACTAATAAAAGCAGCTATCATTGTGCCCATTCTCTACAAAGCAGACTCAAAACCTTGGTAGGTGAATAAACTTCGTCTTTTTCCTTCCGTACTGGGACTGGAAGCAGTCCTTTTTATTCTTAATGGGTTTTTAAAGATAGCACTACACTGGGCACAGTATTAGCAAACGGTTCATGTTGCTCTTCAGGTCTAATAAGACAAGCTGTTGGCTGGGCTTTCAGCTAAAATAATACATTTGCTCTCCCTTCCTCCTATTAACATGTGAACTTCAAACCTACAAAAAGCAGCAGGCTCAAACCTCTGGAGACCAGAGGTGAGAGGATAATCTTGTCCTACAAAATGCCCTATCTGCGGTCTCCTTGTCTCCGGAAAAACAGGATGTGTGTTTTACAAGAAGATCACTAACAAGATGGCCATCTCAATGTAGATCCTCATCAGGGCAACACAAGCGCATTTACCCAAGTACAACTAGTGGGTATCAACAAAAAATTCCACTGGGAGTATGCTTTGGAATCTTACAATGGGGCCATCACCTTGAATCCCACAGTAACCAATTTAAGTGCATCTTAGTCTGCAGGGCAGCAGGGCCTGATTACCATGAGCAGTGTGTAGGTGGTTCCTACATGAGGGAAAACTGACTGATGGGCACCTAATAAATGAGCAGGCTGGTAATGAAGGTTTCTAGGTGCTGGAGCGCAAGATAACTCAGATGAGCTTTCTTACAGCCAGCACTGCCTCCAAGAATCAATACACAATCCTTTCTTCGGCTGCAATAAAACATGTAGAATTATGTAAAGCTTGCAGAGAAGATTATATTTTCGAAGCCATAAACCATGCTGTCTGCTCACAAATGACTGCAGAGGACATTGCTTGTAAAGTGTCTTTTGATCATCTGAAGACTCAAAGGAAAACAAAGAGTTTCAAAGAGAATGGTTGCCACTTGCACGTCTGTCTAACCAACTGAACTGCATCTTCATTTCTCTAGAAGACTCACCAGACTGAATTATGCATGTCTTAAAATGTTCTGAAGGCATAATATAAGCTTAGCTGCTTGACTGAGTTATTCTATTCAGACATCTACCAGTACACTGAGAGACTGTAAAAAAGGCTTTGGGTCTGACAGTATCATGCTATCACCACAGAGATCCAAACAGTTCCTCTAATGCAAAAGTTGACAAAAGGTGTCTCTTTTACTAAATGAGAACTGGAGAGATTAAGCATGAGACCATAACTGCTTTACTAAAACACCCTAAAATTCGTCCGACTATGAGCAAAGTGCTATTTCAATTATTATCCTTTTTTAAGCTTTAGAAATGAAAAAAGCCCAATCTGAAATCTCCACAACATGACCTGAGGAACTACGACGGCACAGTAGGCCACTGTGTCATCAAAAGAAAGCCTTAATCTGTGGCTTAAACCCCCCTTGAGAACAGGCACTGGAACCTGAAGGGAAGTATTCAATCAGCTCACTTCTTTTAGCACCTATGATACCCCAATGCGAGAGAGCAAGAAATAAATCTCTGTATGTGCACACACTCCTCCAACAGCCCCTCCATATACAGTCTACTGTGATTAATCAAAAGCTTAAAATTAACAAATTAAAGAGCTCCTTCAATTATGATGAGAGATCAAAGCAAATGGATTAGCTTTTTAGAAGCACCTCCAGGTCACAAGAATTACCATCCATTATACTGACAGTGTTCTATTTTGTTCTGGAGATTTGGGGGGAGGAAAGGAAAAAGAAAGCAAGCGAATGATCCCACCAGCCAGGCAGGTAGTAAACCACGGCAAAGTGGTGTTTCATACATTACCGTAACAATCAAGTAATTGAAAACCAGCAACACAAACAGAGGATAATTATTTCTTTTTCACATCAACTAAGCCACTGCTTCTTGCAGTGCATCTTCTCCTTTCTTCCCTTTTACTCCTGAAAGTATGGGCTGAACACCCTCTGGGTCCACATGGCTTGTGCCTGCCAAGTTTTCAACAGTGACTGCACAGAACTTAGCACACAGGAAAGATGCACAAGGAAGAGACCTGCCATGACCACCAAAGCCTCTTGCCAGGTAAGGATTAAAACCAGTGGTGTTTAGCTTGCTAAAGCCACCAGCACGGGCAGCTGTCACCCACCAACCAGACGGGCAAACCTTGGGTACCACTACGTAACATCATCCCCCTCAAATCCAGAAGTGCTCCATGAGCCAACATGACAACGTTTGCTTCACTCACAGATCCCTTTAGTTATTTATCAGCTGAGCAACGCACATCACCACCACATGCCATTTGAACAGGATAAGAGCACAAAAATCTCCTTATGACTAAAAGAGAGGATTTAGATAAGCAGAAAGTAATTACAGAACTGTTAGAAATGAGTCGCAAGAGTTGAGCATTCCCTCCCCTTCAGGAGAACAGTTACATTATCAAGAGTGATTTTCACAGGCAGAGATCCTGGGTTCATTCTTTTCCTGAATTCCCTAATAATATTCCAACTCAAATTGTGGGAAATTACACACACAAATCCTTCTTCCACTGGGACAGAAGGTCTGTAAGTAATAGGCAGCTGTTAGTACACTTATTTGAACAACCACGTATTATGAAGTATTCAAAGAGCTGTTGCTTCTTTAAACTCTTGATTTTTGCTTTCCATATTGCTCAGTGAATTCTCTTGCTATTGCTCCTTCTATGCTTCTCTTCTCTAAATAAGAGACGCATGTCAGAAATTACACGCAAGAACAAGCCTCTAGGTCACCTACCTACAACAGCATGCATTTTGGTCTTCCTGTCTCTCTTTCGACAGAGCTGTGGCACTGCTTTCAACTGTCTTACTACAAAGAACTCAACAAAGGTTATTCCACACTGTCCTGAGGATTTACCTTCACTCAGCAGTAGCAAATGGACATTTAGACCACTACAGTAATAGACGGTTCCAATTAGAAGTTAGGCATGATCACTCTTACTAGTGCTCACATAACATTTGAGCCTGGTGGCTTCAGACCACTCATAGGGCACATACTGACACAGTGCAGCAGCCTCACTTGTCAACCGCTCTATAACCTATATAGACTAGGGGCAGATGTTGTCAAGGGCCAACCAAAGGATCCCAACAAAGACAAGGATGCCAGCTGGCCATGACAGCATGGGTTTTGTCATCCTTACAAAACACCAAAGACACGATTAAGCCTTGTGGTACGTAAGACAGTGACACCAAGTACGTCTAGGGACCATTAACACACACAGTCCTGTTCTCCATCGCCTTGCTGAGGGTCAGGAGAGTGGCTGGAACTTTCAGAATTCTCTCTTACACCACAAAGGGTGCAATACTGAGGAGTTTGTGCTTCGACTTTGGTTGGCTGGTCCAGTTTTAGTGGGCTAAACTGCACAGCACTGTGCCAGGCTTGGGTCCACTCCTCAATATTTTATCACTTTAATGCTGACATGAAATGAAAGGGATGCACGGAATGATCGCTGCAGTACTCTCTTTGCAACCTTGGAGGCTGCAGCACTTCAGCATAATATTGCCAACATAAAAACAAGCAGAATTTCCCCTTAAGCCAGGGTTTTGGTTTCACAGACTGCAGTTTGACATGACTGAGAAAGGGCTGTGAACCTCCCTCACATGTCTCAGCCCTCACTCCATCTTTCTAAATGCTGGTGCTCTGAACAGGTAAAATCCTGCAGCATTAGGCAGAACGGGCATTAGTAAATTGCTGTACCTTTAGGGAAGAATACATGTCCTTGTTTCACCATCGTGCAGTTATTCCCACCCCACCCTTCCTCTTGCCTTGTTAAAGTCCTCTGAAGTTGCCCTCATTTCCTTCCAGGTCTTGTTCAAAAGCTGAATGCAGATACAGAAGAACTCCTCAAACGATCTGTCATGGGTGAAGAACATGGGATGGAAATCGTTGCAGGTCTCACTGGCTAGAAACAGAAAAACAAGGGCGGTGGAATAAAACATGTACAGGCAGGAGCTTCAAAAATGAACATAAAACAGCCACAACAGAAAACACAGTCAGTGAGAGGAATCCCAGTTCTGGTAGCAAAGGATGTCAAAACATCCCAAAAAGCAAACCAGCCTTGGTCTACAGTCTTAAAGACAATGAAACGCAGTATTGAGCCTGTCTGCAGGAGACCAACAGCAAGAATGAAAGGAAGAAACTGCCTATTTGCCTGAATATTCTGTCCGTGGGTGTTTTGTTTGTGCCATGTTTTGCTGTTCACGTTGGGACAGAGAGACATGGGGAAGAAGCACAAGTCTCCTCATCAAACTCATAGCTCTCATTCCACTGGTAGCAGCAAGTACTGCATTGCCTGCTGAGAACCAAACCCTAAACCCCATCAGTCACAAACCAGTATTAGATCTATGTACATACTGCAGTGTGAAGCTCTGCTGACACTGCAAATGATCAACCATATTGTACACGGATATACCACAGGGGCAACCAGAGAGATTTAGACAAATGGATAGACAAGAATGTAACTGATTTAATTTGTTCTTCGAAAATAACTGAAAACAATAGAAATGGACTTTCCACCATCTGCCCCTCATCTGAGACAGAAGGACTTTCCCCCTGAAAACTCCCAATAAACCCAAACTATCCTTTTTTAATCTAATATTGGCTTTAAGGATGGAAAAATTAAAGATGACTGCAATCCACCTCAGTAGGGTGCATGTTTATGCTCTTAAAAAAACAACAAAAAAGGCCTTTGCTCATACACCCAGCCCTTAAATCTCTTCAGCTTTCACCTCTGCATGAGTGCTCCTCTGGACTTTTCCAGCAGTCACCCACGTGCCTATACAGCAGCATCTTCCCTTACTTCAGAACCAAACAGCCACTGCTTAGGCAAGCTTCTTCCTCTTCAAGAACAGTGGAATTATTGAGCATTGGGATAAATCATCCTTTTCCTGAGCCTGGATCACTGCCTTGACATCCGCTTTCTCTCAGTGGAACTGGAGAATTAAGACTCTCTGCAGGAGAATGTGAACTGCTCGGGCAGGCTAACTCCATCAGCTGCAGACACTTGGTCTTGGTACCTCTTGTAGCCACAAAACTGCCCTTTCAGTGTGTTTAGTTATCTCTGGTCACCAGTAGCTCTGCCAGAGGAACATGAGTTGTGTTTAGAATCACCTGAACCCTCAAAGAATAAGGGTTTCTGCTCCTTCACAACATGCAGCATTCCAATTATAGAGCAAAACTTGAAGCTTAATTGTAAATTTGAAGCTTACTTTTAACATCACATTTACTAAGATCTAATCAGTTCCCCAGCTACGTAGTGAGGATGAGTGTTAATTTTGGAACCCAGGTTTAATTCTAACCAAGTAAACTCCATTTACTTCAAAAGGTGCACAGTAAAGGAGGAATTACTCAAAGCAAAGACCTACATTTTTGAGGCACAACTCCATCCCTTTAAAAGAATAAAATGTCCCAGGCATGATTTTCAGAGCACCCTCAGCTCCTGTCAATTCCACTGGAGCTGTAAGGGCTCAGCACTTCCAATCATCAGACCTTCAGCCTCTAATAATGGCAGAGAGACAACAGGACAGATTCTCAGAGGGCATTTGTCTTTAAGTCATGAAAAACTACAATAATGAGAAGAAATAAAATAACACCAAGCATAAGAATGCAGCCAGTACCTTCGCTGTATAAATCACAGCACGCGACAAGGCAATAACCCTCGACACGCACTGGCCTTTCTCATCCTCCTCAGAGCCTGAGCTTCTCACTGCTCCTGCTCATAAAAACCAATAAATCAAAATTAATGGCAAGGCTGGGGATGCTCAGAAACTTGATCATCAGTTCTAACTCATGCTCCTTATGATAATCAGTCCCGAACTGTATCGACTACATTGACTCTTCTGCATGCAGAATCAGAGGTGCCACTGACTCCCCCCCCTTTTAGTTTTTTTGTAAGTAGGCAACATACTGTGTTTTATGGCTTTTCAGTCTGAAAATGAAAGCGTAAAAATCCCTGTTACTGATATAATGAAGCAAGTTAGACCTGTTAGAAAGTGGGATCAATGTCTTACAGCAAAAACAAATCCAAAGAAAAATTCAAGACCAAGTGATAAACAGCTTCCTCAAAATTCCCACCAGTAGCCAGCAGTAAAGAAAACCCCACATCTTCTACTTCAAAGATATCATCTTGTATGTCTCGAAAATTCAATCCAAGTATCAAAACCCCAAATGAAGCGCATGGGTGGAGTTTACATTACAACAAACCTACAGGCTGCCATTCAGGTCACACCTGTGGTTTGTGTTTAAATATCTAATAAAAGACAACCCTTGTCCCAGTATTTTTTCCTCCTTAAGACAGGCGAGATGAGGATGAAGGAAAAGGCAATACTGTGTTACTTGTGGTTTCCAGACCAGAGTACAACCAAGTCACAACCTGTGGCCTTTGCCTACTCTCTCCAGCCCTGAAGTCAGCATCACCAGTATTAGAGCACTGCCTATCTCTGCAGAGAGGGCAAATCTGGAGCTGCTCAGTTTTACTAATTACAGTCTTGGATTTATTCTTTCACTAACTTGCAATCTGAGTAGCTCTACACCGAAACCAGGGCCAGCACTAGAATTATTTGGAGACTTTCTGTGTAAGAGCTGCATGCAAAATGCCTGCCCTTAAACCCAGCACTCTCCAACCTTCAGTTCCACAAGCAGGGACTGACCATGTTTATAACCACGCAAGAACACCTACTGAGCTGCAGTGCAGGGACACAAATCATCGTGATTATTTAATAACATCATCACGTTTTAATTACTCCTCTGCGAGATCACCTGCAGAAGGCAAGGCATAGATGCCTGGCCTGCACACATCAGGTGAGGATCTGGTTGAGTCTCCTTTCTTGGCACAGCTCTCGGAGCTGTAGATCAATGTGTCACCTCTCAGGATACAGGCTTTTGGCTGATCTATAGCTGGGACTTTGAGGGAAAAGCTCAGGTCATTTCTCAACATAAACTGCACTGGCTAAAAAAAGAACTAATTTCAATGTATGAGTTGATGTGGCTCCTTCAGAGTCTGTTTTCAGGGTCTGCCCAACCGCTTTCCACTTGGAAAGAGAAAAATAATAATAAAAAGAATGCAATTCTTTTCTCTTAGATTTTTTTTTGTGCAATACTTGGAAGTTACACAGAGGTAACCTCCCCACAAAACTACAAGAACAGAGACACAGAAACGCGCCTCTCTAGGCAAGGTATTGCCCTTGACTTAAAGAAACCTCTCCTTTCTTCCTGACTGCCAAACCGCTGTGCTGACACTAGCTACTCATCCCCCACCACATCTTTAAAACAACGTATGGTTGCTCTGACCTCCCTTGTGAAGTTCTCAAATTCAAGAAATGAGAAAGGATGCACTGGTGTGGAAGCAGATTAAGAAATGGCCGTGTTTGTCATGAAGAGGAAGGTCTGAATTGAAGAACTGCTCAAGCCAGCATGCTCAAAATCCAAAGATGCTGCTATAATGGGAGTCATGAGGTGACTTAAGCAGTCATTTCTTCTGTACATTTAAGGCTTGGACCCATCACACTGGGAATGCCTATGAAACACAATCTGCTAATCACAAGTGAGCCATCTCTTTCATGGATACCAGCCACATACAACTGGTCTACAGAATGCAACTACAACAGGCTTGATCAAGCAGATAATAAATAAAAGTTATACTGTTGCTGTGCAGTATCAGATATCTAAAAGTAAGCAGAGAGCTTAAATCAAATTATTTAGTAAGCTGCATAAATACAGTCACCCGGTGTTAATGCTGTCACATGTGAAGAGACAGACCTGTAGTGAGGAGTTAAGCCTCTGTGCTGGGGATGGTATTAACAGACCCTGAAATTCATCAAGAAAAGCACTCTGGGCTTGCATCAGCATCACTGGGAGATGAGGGAAGCAGCGACGCAGAGCCCTGGGGAACTGGTTTACCGAGTCCCATGGACAGAGGGATCTGAAAGCACCTCCCTGTCTGAAAGGTCCCTGGGATCCAGGCAACCCAATCTGCAGAGCAATGTGTTTGCTGTTACTGAGCTGCTGCTTAATTCTGGGTGAGTCATTTATCCCCTCTGTCGTCTTCCCCAATTTCACAGAAGGAAGATGGTATTTGATCAGAGAGGAGGCGGGTGGAAAGATCCACTGCACTTTCTGGAGCAGCGAGATCCACAAAAGAAGGGTGCAATACGCACCTTGGAAATACCATCTCCATTTGGCACAGCCTCCTCTGGGTGTATTATCTGCCAACAACAGAAGGCAACCAAAGAGCAACTAATTCTCACAAGCTCTCAGGAGAAGCAGCACTGGAATTTCTGTTTCTCCCTAAAGATGTGGTACAGCAAAAATAACTCCTGCCATGACCACCTCTACACACACAATCAAAAATTCTCTGAGTAACAGAGTACATAAGAAAAAGCACACCTAATACTGCAGAAACACAGCGACTGCTAAGTTGTTTCTGCCACTGATCCCTGTAGTCCGCTGGCAGTAACACCAGAAAAAACCTCCGGCTAGTTTTCTGGCACATGATAGGGAAAGAGTGTAATTTAAGGCAAGGAAGGTCACTAGCAATGGCAGTGCAGTAATGAAATAGTAACACTGCTGCCAGATGTGTAATTTGCCTTCCTAAGGAACAGTACTGTTTAGAAGGCTCAACTGGTATTACAACAAAAGCCCCTTGTCCTTTTCACGCTGACTGAGAGAAGGATACAAGCAACTAAGCTTCAAGACATGGCAAAATAACGCAAACTCGCATGCGTTTGGTAAATTCCAAATCTAGGTGAACTACGGAAGGGGGTTTGCTCTCAAACAAGGGGGTAAGGAAGTGCACTGCACCACTGAACTGCACAAGATGCGGCACACAAGGGCCTGCAGGGACAGCCCAAGGGGAATGGCTTTAACTGCCAGAGGGGAGGCTGAGATGAGCTCTTGGGCAGAAGCTCTTCCCTGTGAGGGTGC
>JANRGW010032804.1:0-33748 GCA_024733675.1 Psilopsiagon aymara | reverse complement strand
TGGACACAGGGGCTTGGAGCAACTGCTCTATGGAAGGTGTCCCTGCCCATGGCAGGGGTTGGAACTGGAGGAGCTTTGAGGTCCCTTCAACCCAAACCCTTCTGATGTTCAACGCTTCCCTGGGGGTGTGGGTGCACATTTGTGCCTCAGAAAATGTCACACCAGACAGGGATATCAGCACCAAATCCAAACCCAAAATTTCTGCACCAAAGCAGCGAACACAATTACTAGGAAAGCACATAATTACTGTTCATGTAAAGGGGAAAAATCCCCCTTCCTTTAACATGGGATGCAGCATTTTCAGAGCACCAAAAGCACCCAACAATACATGGCTACAAGAGACCTTCACCAACTTACCTTACGTGGTCACGTATTTAGTTGGAATAGAAACACCATGAAACTGCTAAACATGCAGCAAAAACTGACTCCAACTCTTCTTAAAGACATAAGGCAGGAGCATTCCTCTGAACTGATGAGACTCCTCATTAGAGGAGCTATACAGGGAAACTGGAAGGAAAGTACACAGAAAGGGCTTCCTACAGTCTGTAAGATTTCTGCCTGCAAGGCTGAGAATAAATTCCACTATGCAATAAAAACAAGGATTCCACGAAGCCCCAAGCCTGACAAGACTGGCAGGACTAGGATGCTTATGGCACATGCAGCCCCAAGCTCTTCACCAGCTCACCCGGATTTGCTTTGAAGGTAACACACCTTCAGAAACACACCTCCCCTCCCCAAAGTATCATTAGATAAAGTAGTTTCTTTTTAAAATCAGATTAAAAATTAAACATCAGATTAAAAATCTGCCTCTCTCATTGTCCCAAATAAAAGGTGGTGGAAGAACCCTGACTCTTGCAGCACAAGTCAATGAAGTCCTGCACTCATCACTACCAACAGATCCAGTAGTTCAGAGTGGCATCTCTGTACATCTATAAGGAAGTGGCTGAAGAACTGCATCCGGGCAGATACTGCTCACCATCATCAGCATCCAAAGCTAATGGTGAACTGAAAGACATCAGTGAAAGCCAGAGTAAATACAAATAGGCTGACTTTGTAAAGACAACTCCTCTTGCAGTTCTCAGCAAGCACAGACACTTCACTGCACCTCTCCTACTTAGAACAGACCTGAAGACACACTGTGGTTTGGAAATGCAAACAGAAAGCCAGAGTGCAAAGAGAGGAGAGTTACTGAAAAGGCTCTTCTTGTAAGCAACAAGGAAACAAAAGAGATGACAAAGTCAACATCGTGCTGACAAGGGTTCCCCAGCTCTTTCAAATGCAGCCTATTTTCATTAGTGATAAAAGAGATGAATAGGAATAACTCAGCACACTGTTGGGCAAACAGGAATACACACTGCTTCCCTCGCTCCTCCACTACTCCCAGTATAAAAAAGGCAGTAAGAAGAAGAAAATGCAGTTTTAAATGCCGGTGGATAAATCAGAGCATCATTTTTGGAGGTGAGGGAGCACTTCATTCAAACCAGTGATGCATTTCTAGGAGAAAACTCCTTGAGAATGGAAAGGGTATGAAAAAATAAGGGCTTGGATTTGTCATATCAAAAGGAATGTATTTTGGAAAACAAACGACATGGATCTGCAAGCACCGACCCGCAATTATGTTCCAGCATACTTACAAGATCCCTGACTGACAATAGAGGATCATAGAATCATTTAAACTGGAAAAGACCTTTCTGATCATCAGAACATTAATCGAATAACATGACAAATTTGCTTAGAGACAGTGAAGCCTTTATGGTCACTTCTAGTAAATGTACAGAATAAGAAGGAATTGCAGCTATAAAGCGGAATGTACAGAAGCTTGTTTAACAAGTAAACACACTACCCGAGACCCTCTCGTGAAAGATAATAAGTGCTGCTCTGTCAGGCTCCTGACAAAGCACAGGAGGCAATGATGGCCACACGAAAGCATGAAAAACCCCAAATGGAATAAAAAAGCATTTCTGACAATTTCTGAGCCCAAAGGCTGTGTACTTGAAGTCCCTTCGACACACAGTGGCACTGACACAAGGCCAGCTAAGCTCAGATTATCAAGGGAAACACCTTCTCACATCTGCTACACATTGGTACCCTAGTCCCTTCCCTGTTGCATCCTTCCTCTCAGAGGAACTGGCCTTAACTGTACCCCCAGACACATCAGGAGAGTGACAGTAGCAATGGGGGAGGCAGATATTCTCAGCACTTCCAAAGAGCAGCATAAAGGCGCTCACTCACACTGTGCAACCACTCTTCTTAGCCCTGCAACACCCATTGGCAAAGTTTACTGCTAAATGCTGTACTCTGGCACATTTACTATTAACTGTTGCAGCACCACAGACCCGTATCACTGCAAGCAGGAGTCTGATGCTCCGGGGTGCAGGAGAAGTGGGCACTTGCTCCGTTTTTGCCCGTATATCCCCTGGATGTCCCCCTTACATGAACAGCAGACTGAGGAGCTGCCCTTCACGGCAGGATGGATGACTTTGCACTTCTGCTCTGTTTCAGAAAGCACCAGCTTACTGCTTCTCCTCCTGAAGGGGTTCTTGCTCAAAAAGCACACTCTTACCTCTAATTACCCATTTTCTTTATTAGGAAGTTACACAGATTGCCTTACAGGTTATAGCTCGTGCCTCTCCAAAGGCCTTCTATGAGGTACTTCCTCAAGAATATACCCTGGTTGCCATTTGAAATACAGACCATGCTGGTTTGATTCACCAGAGAGGAGCTGTCACTGGAAATTAATTCTGCTTTAAATAGGCTGGCTAGGGCTCCATCTGTGAGCAAAATTTAAGGAGCCTATGAAAACCTGCAGGAAAAACACTGCATGCAGTGACCTGGGAAGTCTCCAGGATTTTTAGGTTCCCCGCCTTGGTACCTAAGGAGCTCCACAGACCTCCTCATTCAGATCAAATGTTCAAGATTAGAGTGCAAAGAAATGGTGTGGTCACTGTGCAAGAGAGCCAGTCTGTGGCATTTGATCTCACAAGTGAGCAACAGCAGGAGAACTGCAAGGAAGAAAAACAAAGGAGCAGATGGAGAAGCCAACAACCCAGCAGTCGAGCCAGGAAGGAAGAGAATGACTGGTACCAAGTCATTCCCCTATTATAAAACCAGGTTACAGCTGAATTACCCACACAGAGATCAGCCATAAACTCTCCATACTT
The DNA here is from genome assembly GCA_024733675.1 of Psilopsiagon aymara. Lineage (NCBI taxonomy): Eukaryota > Metazoa > Chordata > Aves > Psittaciformes > Psittacidae > Psilopsiagon > Psilopsiagon aymara. The sequence goes on along the minus strand of JANRGW010032804.1, from coordinate 30,587 downwards.
ATTAGAGGCATTGATATATGAGATGCCTCCTTTGGTGCGCTTTTGGACAGGCTGTTAGGCTACCTTTGATGCCCCCATGGTGGGGTATGAAGCAGGCTGCTGCGTGATACTTCTGCCTCATCAGTCAGGCTAGCTCCTGAAGCGCAAGAGCTGGGAGGACAAGTGACCAGGTATTTCTAAAGTAACAGAGCTCAGCCTACGCCAGCTCCTCTGCCACCGCAGGAAAAGGAACAGCACAAAAGCACTCTAAGTTCAACTACTTCCTTTGAATCAATCCTGGATATACTAAAGATGCCATAAGCAGACTGTTTTGCAGGGAGCGATTACATCAATAGCAATTAAAGAAATGACTGCCTGTGATTAAAGTGAGGGAATTCACTGTACCATGCAGCCTGGAGTGATGGCAGCTCATCTGTCATGTCAGATCCGGTTCTGAACTGTGCTGAAACTACGTTGCTTGCTCAAGAACCAACTATTCACACCTACTAGCTCCCCTTGACTTTGAAAATAGGTGCACCACCATTTAGGACATTCCACCTTAGCAACAACACCTCTCCTCCCTCCTATTCTGCATCCTGACTGTGTACCTCCTTCAAAATACACACATTTATACATGCATGTGCCAAATAATTTTCTCCCCCCTCTTTTTGAAAGTATAATGTGAGAAAGAAGAAGCCAGCCACTGGATACAGGTCTGCATGGGCAGAATCCTGTGCCATGGACCGCAGGGCTCAGAAAGCCCTACCATGGCTATAGCCCACCAGCTATTCTGTTCATGCCCTGCTGTGGATAACCAGCAGTGCCAAGCAGGGCAGTGACAGCCAGTGATCTGTGGGGAAACGCAAACCTTCCCTCTCCTGAACTCAGTAACTACTAGAATCCAGTTGGACTTGCTGAGGCAAAGATCATTAACTCACAGTGAAAACTGCACCTCAGTCACCTAACCACAACTGCCTCCACTGTTTTCTCCCCTTACAAATTGTCTTAATCTGTAAATTATGTTTTTAACTTTCTGGGCTGGAGTCCCAAAGTCAGGCTGCCAGAACAAAAATAAAGCTGCTGAAGCAGACTCTTATAACACAGCCCAAACTGAGTAATTGCTACTCACAAAACAAGGGAAACAGGGATGTGGTTGGGGGCAAGCTGACAGGAAACATTGAACCTCAAGGCTTGTCAGTGTATTTATCTGAGATCATCACCATAATGCACTCCTGAGTGCCAAGCAGCTTCAAATGGCTTTGTGAACACTAATCAATCTCTAGAGGAGCACTAGTTAACATTAACTCTTCGGGTATCAAACTTAAGCTACAGACAGGGAACCGGTAAACCAAGTTAATTAGACCACAGGCTTAATACGAGAAGCTATTTAAGGAACGCATTTTCAAATGACACATTCTGCTCATAAGGTACTCTGGAGGAGCTTTTCACTTTCCTCTCCCAGTCCCCCCCACATTCATGCAGGGGCTTTTTACACCAAGCATCACAAGGAGAGAACCTGCACTACTCCACTTATCCCTGAGCCTGGTGGTCCTCTAAGCTTCTTTATAAACTAAAAGCTCTGGGGTTATAATGAATTATGTTTGCTCATATACAATGCAAATGCCCTAGGACAGAATCATAAAATGGTTTGCTGAGGTCACATCCTTGTCAACTATCAGGAGCGGGACAATGAGGAGGAAATTTGGTCTGAACTATAATGGTGTTAATCTCCGGTGTTAAAAATTGCACAATATTCCCTTGTAGCTTGTTCTGATACTTATCTAGTCTCCAGCTTTATTGTTGTCATTGTTATTGGAGATATATTTTCTCTTTTGTGTTCTAAATCCATTATTTGTTTTGTTCTTGTTGACTACGAGAACTGAACAAAGTAATTTTTACATCATGCCTGGAGGCTCCTGAAGACAGTTACATCTTTCCTATCACTTTATCCCACCCTGACCATAAATAATTGTCTTAATTTCTCCTTGAGGGTCTTCTTTTCCCAAGTGCGTTATCATTCACTCCAGAACTATGCCTGCACGCATGAGGGTCACAGCACAGTGACATGCAAAGATGAAAAGAGAGCTTTCTCAGAAACAACAGCAACGGCAGCAGAAAAAGGAAGACAAAAATCCTTCAGCTGCGATTTCTCTGCTGGTCTGAGGCTGTGTTTGAAAAAGGAGCTAAGCAAACCTGCTTAGAAATTCTCCCTCACTGCTCTCATTGCAGACACTTTGCCGTTTCAGACAGGAAAAATGAAAGTCATCTCTTTGCTTCAGCATTGCACTTTAAAATTACTTCTCACAATTTAGGATTATTGCTTGGCTGGTTTTTTACAACGCATTATCCCAGCCACGTCTCAAGAGATGCTGCATATGAGGCAAGTGTTCTAGCCTTGCTTCTGCTAGAACAAACTGGTTCATAACACAAGCTAAACAACATAAATCTGTCGGAAAACATACCATCCTGCCCTCGGAAAGCATCCTTAATTCTCTCTCAACTGAACCTGATCAGCTGTGACACCTGCACGCACAGGTTATCAGCACCTATTTAGAAATAGCAAAGTAATACATCTGGAAAACAAAAGTGTTTCCCAATCTACTGTGACAAGCTACAGAAATGACATTTCCAAACAAACCATCATGAATCAACTGAGATTTCAAATGCTCTTTTGGAGAAATAGACAAATTCCTCCATCCCAAATAGGACAGATTAGAAACGTTGGTTTCAAAATGACTAAGGCAAAAAAAGCACCAGACCAGCTTTATGGGGAAAATAAACATCAGCTCTTTCCCATTTCAACTGCAGAAAAGTACTAGAAACTTTTCCTCTGGTAGATTAAATCTCAGCAGCAAGACGCCTTTCCCAGCAGGGAATTAAGGTCTGAACTGGAGCCGTTCTAACCCTGTGGGTTTGGATTTATTGTGCGTGCCTGTGGTTTTGGGGAAGTGCACTGGGCAGCTTGGAGTAAGGGCTCAGCTCAAAACGCAAAGCCCCAGTCCCCAGTCGGGACTTGCTGGGAACGAGGAACTAAAACCTAGTCAGTGTCAATGTCTCTGCTCCTGCTGGACAGAACTTGCAGCCTGACAGCTCTATGTATCTGCATGTACCTGGGCTCATCAAGAGGGAGGTAGGAGAGCTTCATGTCTCTTCTCACGAGTTTCTTGCTGCCCAAACACAGCATTAGCACCGACCTCCCATCCCACCAGGCTGGTGAGAAGCTGGCTCTCAGCGTGACGGCAGTAAACGGTGCCTGGGGTCCAGCAGAGAAGGTGGCAGCGGAGGCAGAAGCTGTCACACCATGGCAGCCCGAGGGACCTGCCTGCAGGACACTGAGCAGGCCTGTTCTCACAGCAGCCTGTGCCAAAACTCGACCTGGCTGACCTCAGGCAGAGATGAGCTCAAACTGGAACCGACTCAGAACGGACGCAACTCATTGCTCCTTGCGCTGCCCCCTGTTGTTTATTTCCACTCTGGCTCTGAGAGCAGCCTGAGGAGGAGGACTTGGGGGTGTTGGGTAATGAGAAACTCCCCATGACCTGGTTGCAGTGTGCGCCTGCAGCCCAGAACCCCCCTGAGTGCTGGGCTGCATCCCCAGCAGCGTGAGCAGCAGTGCAAGGAGGGGATTCTGCCCCTCTACGCCGGTCATGTGCATGACCAAACGTTCTTCAGGCATTTAACTTACCTCCATTAACCCTATCAGGATGCCCAGGAAAGCTCTCAAAGGACTCACAAAGTTCAAGGATGGCAAGAGGTCTTTCCTCCAAAGTGACAGCCGGGTCACACCATGTAAAACGAACTGCAAAGACCCCAGAACACAAACTTTCTGCCAGGCGATTTTCTCCCTTTCAATGAGATTAGATCGAAGCAGGCACGAAGAGTGCAATGATAATCTCAGCTCCCTAAGAATAGCAGTGCTAATCTATTTATAATACCAGGAGACACAGGTAAAAGCACAGGAATTTGCAGCAATACTTATTTCCACGACAAATCATGCCTCATCACCAGTACTTCTTGAGACACTCCGTTGCACTGCTCCCATTGCTACAGAAGGAACCTGCTGGCAAGGCTCCTGACACTCATCCTACCCTCTGGGCTTCAGCTGGAACCTCCTCTTCCCCCGAGAAATTAGAGCAATTATGTTTTAGCATGAACACATCATCTAAAACCAAGGACAGAAGAACCCACAGGCTCTTGAATCCCATTAGTACCAGCGACTTCATGAGTGCCTGCAAGGCACAGAATAAAGAACAGGGAACTTTTTGTGACAGTCATGATACCTACCCACAGCCAAATAGGAAGTCTCTCAATTACGTGCAGCTAAAGCTCTATTAGATCCTACACATGCAGAGGGGTTGGCTGGCTGCTCCGGTTGAAAAGCGCAGCACTGGCACAGGTGAGGTGGTTAAAGGCCCAGGTACTTCCCAAGGCATGTGGGCCAGAATTCAGGTTTAGCCACTACTAATAAGCACAAGATTCAACAGGAGGAAAAAGAAACCCAGAGAGTCCAGTGCACACGTTTGGTGGTATGAAGTCAATGGGGGTGGGGAGGGGAAGCAGCTGGAGGGGGTCTGTCTGCATTTGGTTGCTTTCTGCTTTCAAACTTTCTTCCTCTGCTTTAGAACAGCCATTTGTGTATTTACTGGACACAAGCCCTTCTTATGACCCAAACCTCCTGCTTAAGAGACTGAACAAAACGATCACACCGCTCTTCTAGCAGGCACAACACAACTGTTCACAGAGAAAGGCAGAGGACTGCGTGGGCATTTGTGACCCGCAACATCAAAACAAACCCCTCCAGTGATAAGACGATGCAAGGCAAAGTGAGAAATCTCTCCGGTTCACCTAGCACTAATGTATCGCAACACAGAGCACATCTTGCAACCAGCTCCAGAGGAAATTCCTTCTAATTAGTTTGAAGAGCCAGCATCTGAAGCCAGAGAGACTGTTCAAATAAACTTTGTTCTGGAGCATGCATTCCAGCAGACAAGTGCCAAGAAGTCTTTGACAACTGTGCTTGAAGAACATTGCTTTATACACTGGCTTTTCTCCCCCTTTGCATATTCACTTTTGATTAAGTATCTTGTAAAGGCTAAAGAAGATGAAGTGCTCTTGCACAGGCAGCAGTCAGACTATCTCAGCCCTGCATTTATGATAGCACATTTGGAGGTTTTTCTTAACTGTGTGGGACACAGTCCAGGTCACATTCTACAGGCTTAGTTTTTGGATTCACTTACTCATGAAGGAAGAAGTTTCACTACAACTGGGAGTTTAGCACACGGAGTTCCATGATCTGGTATGCAAGGGAAGGGCAGAATTACATACAGACCCAGTGACAGTTAGTCAACACGTGAAAGAAGGTTAAAGAACAACTTGTGAGAACATCCCAGGTTATGACCTCAGCAGAATTGGTCAGGATATCGTCTTCATTTTCAAGGAATTATTTCTTCTGTTATCAGAAAGAAGAAAACAGATTCATTTTTTTCTTTCATTCAAACCTTTTCACAACTTCCACAAGATTTTGTGGCAAAGTCTGTTGTGAAATGGTGAGGCAGAAATGATACCACTATATTTCAGTTAAAACACTGAAGGGGGAGAGGGAGGCAGCTTGTTTTCACAGAACAAAAGCGTGCAAAACAAATACCATGAATTGTCAGTAATTACCTAATTACCATCTGCTTTAGTCTACACACATCAGCGTTGCTGGGTTGGGGTTTCTGTTTGTTGGCTGGGTTTTCGGTTGGATTTTTTTCCTGGTTTGAGTTGTTTGGGTTTTTTGTGGTGGTGTTCTTAAAACAAAGGGGAGATTTTCTTCTGGATGTGGAAGGCTGATGTGAGGTGAGGGAGCATAAGCACCACAGCACTCAGTGATGGAAGAAGGGATGCAGGAAGCCGAGCACTCTGTGTAACTGACCTAGCCTGAGTCTGAAAGGAAGATAAGAATACAAAAGCTAATGAGGGTAATTTGTCAGTGTTTGTCACTATCTTGAGCTGTGTGAAGACCTTATTTGTCACAGACTGACCTGGCCCAGAAGCCTTTCAAAAGTATACCTTCTGCATTAAAACAAACAAAAGACCAAAACCTGCATATATTCAGGACCCATACTCAACATGTCTCTCTAAATCTCCTTCCCAGAAGGCCTACAACCCACAGGATTAAACTTCACATCTCCTTAAAGGCTGAACCACCTCCTGAGGGTCTGCACCTCAGAAGGTAGGGTCTGCGAAGTCTAAATAGGGTCCAACTGGTACCATCACCAAAGGAGGCAGGTCAGTTCTTCAAGGCTTCATCCACTGCTGCTCAGGCTTATTGTCGTATTTGCAAAGGTTCAAATCAATCATTTGGGCAGCTTGGACTTACAAGGGTATTCCCATGGCATTCCCATGGCCCTACATCGACTATTTACTAGGGATGCAAGTTAGGCTGGACTCAGTGCTTTTCCCAAGGGAACCCACACATTAATCTACATTGCACCAAATGCAAGGATGAATTTGTGTCATTCACATTCCTCTACGCAAAAATGTAGCATTCAGATACATTTTCTTTTCCCCGGAATTATTACTTCAAACTTCTCATAACAAAAACTGTACATTGTGTAGCTGGCACTCCATGGTTGGCTGTAATTAGAGCAGGTATAAAGCAAGTGATCAATGTTAGATCAAGTAATTCAATAGTTTTGTAGCAAGCAACAGTCACTCTATTGCACCAACACCCATCAGATAAAATAACTGCGCCTCAAACAATTGATGCAAGTGAAATAAAGTCATTATATGCTGCCGGGGTAGCAGAGGATCAATACTTCCCTCAAACACAAGCATCTCTGCCTGTCCTTGACATTAATGACCCACAAATGTCTCCGCATTGATTTGCCAGTGGGACAGCATTTTCCTGTGACAGCATTTAATAACTCTGGTATTCCCCATTAACCTAAACTGTGCTCACCCTACATCTCTGAGCCTCCACTCAGGACAGCTCTCAATTATCTCCCTTCCCACACAAAGAACTTGCAGTCATATTTGTGTCCCATATAGTTTCCTATTCCCCCTCTTTTTCTGCTGAAAACTGTGCCCATTGGACTTGGAGGAGCATGGAATTAAGCTCATAGATAGAGGGTATGGTAAATGCCAGGAATTCCACTCACATTTTGTACCTACCAAGGAGTCATTTGTGTCACCTACTGTCAGGGGTGACATAATAAACGCCAGCAGTACTTTCTACTCTGTGGTGACAACATTAAGCTTTCACCTGAAGCCCAAAACAAAAATATTGATAACATCAGAGAAATGGGCATTGTGGGAGATCGTACTTAGCTTTCCATGGACAGAAGGATCAACTAGGATTGCCTTCTTGTAGATTTAGGTCTCCATTTAAAACCCCAAGACCCCAGAGGGATCCGCTGATGTCTAATAAGGTGCGAGATCACTGCCAAGACTTTCGTCTCATTGAAGGAAGAAACCCACTGTATTCAGAAACCTGTTTCATCTCAGTTTTACAGAAATTCATACCCAGGACAGGGTCGAAATCAACTCATGTACCCAAATTATTGGAAAGCACAAGCACACAGACACTAATCATATCTGGTTCATTTTCTTAAGAAAACAGACTGAAAGCAGCAAAACCCCCTTTATCCTTCCAAGTGTTGGATAAAACTACAAAATAGGATCTCAAAAGGCTGAAATAGGAAAAGGCAAAAAGTCTAAAGAAAAACCAAAACCTAATGCGAACATAAAGAATTACATTAGAAAATCATGGAGTTAAAGCAGCCTCATATCTTCAAGCAAACAAAACAAGAAGCTTGAGACATGAGTCTGTGTTGTGTTGAATATCTAAAATATCACCACATGGAGTGAAGTTGATTATGATATGAAGCAATGAAGCAAACACAATCGATGAAAGCCATCGATCTCAGAGCTGTTTCTATGGGTTGCCAAAGAGAAGATGATAAATGCACCACCACCAGCAAATACCCGTAATGAAAACCTGAAGACTGCTTTCACTGCAGAGAACAACTGTCCCGTGTTCTGGTTGCTTCTGTCATCTACAAGAACCTTATTCTTCTGCTGCTGATATCCTCACACTTCATGCCATTTCCTATCCTACATCTTTAGTAAGGCATCGTCTCTACTCTGAAAGTATAAAGGTTATTTTTAACTTGGAGGTGATGAGAGCTCCCACTCTGACAGTAAAACCAGAGATCATTTGATATTGAACTCTTAAAACACATCCTCCATAGATGGAAGTTCCCAGTCTGTTGAAATTACTTTAAAAATTTAATAATTGCTTAAAATGCAGTAAACCCCAGGTATTGTAAGGTGATATAAAACCTGGCTTAAACCCTACATTGGTTAATTGCAACTTAGTGGATTGCAGGATCTTCCCTGATTTAGCACCAGCAGGCTATTCTTTTAATACAGGAACAGGAAAGAGTATGCCTGTTTGTTCTTCAAACATAAGGCGACCAGAAACACAAGAATAAGCAGACTCCAATCTACATAGACACAACGAAGAAGTTTACATGCAAATTCAACCAGGGAAACTGCATTTTGCACCATTAAATAGGGCTGTCTTCTGCGTAATTCAGATGCCCCATCTCAGAGGCAAACACTAAATCCTACTCTAAACCAGCCAAGCAGTCCTTAAGTCTTCCAGGACTGCAACAACTGAAGTCTTTATGGCACCTCTCTTCCCAAACCTGCAAAATAAACCCTGCAGTTTCTCTGACATTTGCTTTCCTCTGTAATATAAGGGACAACACAAAACAGACCCCAAGGAACATTTCGTGTACCACTGTTCTAAAAGATAAGCTCAGATGCTACAATGTTCGGCCAGCTTGCTTTCCAAGTATCCATTGTATTCTTCCAGAATTCCAGTTTGCGCCCTTCCAGAACCTTGGGGTGCAGCCTGAATTTCATGTTACTGCTGTGTGCTGTAAAACATTACATACACACTCAGTCTTTAATTTGCTCAGACCCTTAGGCCAAAAGAGACAAGGATCAGCTCATTAAAATGCATTGAAGTTGCACAGAATCATAGAATCACAGAACAGTTTGGGTTGGAAAGGACCTTAAGATCATTCAGTTCCACCCCCTGTCATGCATGGTCAGGGATGCCTCATACTAGACCATGACATCCAAGACTCTGAACATGAGTTGAACACATGTTCAACCTGGCCTTAAACACTGCCAGGGATGGGGCATTTACCACTGCACTGGGCAACCCATTCCAGCACCTCTGCACCCTCACAGTAAAGAACATCTTCCTTATACCCAACCTGAACTTCCCCTGTCTGAGTTTGAACCCATTACTTCTTGTCCTGCCACTACAGGAACACTCTACTCCGGCTTTCCACATTTGTATTCCCACTACCTACAAATTTAAACAATTCAGTTGCTGGCTTAATTTTCCTCTCTCACAAACAGACAATTAAAACTACAGCATAATTTGGGGGCAGCTCTAATGTCTGAGCTGACTCATTTGAACAAGCCTGAAAAAGACATGAGCCACTTCTTTAATAAATGTTTTAAAATAGTAATAGTCACTTGGCAAAAAGTGAACACAAAAACACTGATCAAAAGTAGGCAGCATACATCCACGCTTCCCCAGCAGAAGCATAAGCAACGAACCACAAATTTAATGAAGACTGAAGTTCTATGAACTAACACGCTTGCCTAGTATGCTGATTACATTCCTTTCAGTTGTATTTCAAATCTCTCTTAGGTACAGCACTCAGAACTGGGCATCCTGCTTTCTGCATTACTCACCCAAAGCAAACCCCCAGCCTTTGTAGGAAAAGTGGGCTATGTCCTTGTATTCTACACTCTGTCTGCATTCACACGCTTCCCTCTCCACTTCTGTCTGTGCACAAATGGTGGAGGCTCTGACATACAGCATTACACATTTTATACAGTGAACATACTCATTCTGTGGGAAAGACGCTGAATTTTGTTAGCTCCAGGGTACAAAGGATTATGTTCCAATTTCTGTATGCTTGATCAAATACCTTCCTTTGAGCCCCCCCCATTTTCTCCTCAGTCTGCATTTGGGGCATACCAGGGTCATTCTGACTGCGCTGGAGTTTAAATGAGAGGCATTGATTCCCAAAGTCCATCTGCTTCTGCTGGACAGAGAAGTATTTAAACTCAACCCCTGGCCAGAAAGCAGTGCTCCCGACTTTGAGGTCAGGAAGAGGCTGTACAGGACAGTTAAGCTCTACACCACCTTTCCTGCTTATAATATATACGCTGCACTGACATGGGAGCCAAAAGGAAGACATGGGCTCCAACTGTTTGGGTTGGTGACTGTGGCATCAATCCATATGTAACATGAAATAGAGAGTGCCTTCTGCAGCCCAGGAACCAGACAGTATGGGCCAACACCATTCTGCAACGACTAGTCTCAACTAGACAACTCTAGTCCCAAGCACTTACAAAGACAACATCAACACCCTCCGGAGGCTGATAAGTGTTGTTTCAATGACCCTAACTAGATTTGTACCCATACGTGGCCTCATCCCCCTTGGCACCAACAATTCACAGGGTAGCAGAAGAGTTATCCCTGAGATACTCTGGGTTAGACTGCATTAAGGTATGTCTTACTAAAAGCCCTAAGAAAAAAGACAAAGACTCCACTGATTAACTGGAAGATTATTAATCCACTGAAAGGTTTCATACCAAATGTTAAAGGCTTCCCAAAAAGTGGAAATGATGGGACTTGCTACAAGAACATTTAGGCAACCGCAACCTTCATTGCATCTCTCATAAATACGCCTCAATTCAGTGAAAGCTGCACCAGAAGCAGGACCCCAATGACCAAGATTTAATTCAAAGAACCTTTTGTGACACCTGCCTCAGCAGCATGTGGCTCCTGCTGCCATGTGCAGGCTCTATAAACTTGCCAATTGTAAGTCATGCACCAAAACGTTAAACTTCATCAGTGGAATGGAATCTGTGAGCTCAAGCTGGCAAATCTGCATCATTTAATAAATCAGCACGAGCCTACAAGCGTTCAATATTAGAAAGACACAACCCATTTTCATGCAAAATAGCTCTTTCCCTTTGCGATTTTAGCCACATCTGCGTTAGTTACTGATCCAGCTGTGCCACATCTGCTCATCTCTGTTCTGAGTGGCACAGGTCAATCTGATTTCTGCTCCTACCACCACAAAACCCATCAGTTCTTTCCTTTACTAGCCACATTCATCTGTCTTACTCAAATCCATTTTCACTCAACACAGAAGCTAAACTGGCCTGGCAGAAATCAGTTATCTAAAGTCAACTGACCAATCCACCCTGTGAAACAGGATGCCTTTAGAAGTAGGAGGCAGGAAAGGAAGATGGGAAAACCTCAAAATTTAATGGAAAATTGACTTCTTTGTATTGTTACATGCAGCCAGCATCTGTTTACATCACCTACACAAACACCCCCCTTCTGTTTCTGTTCTCCCTGTAATCCTTCTTCCTGGTAGCACAGTTGCTTGGGATATTCCCATCTGTTCCAGGGGCTGCAATTCCCCTAGTTAGGACGAAATGAGATCCTGACAGGCTTGTGGGCTTTCCCTGAAAGTGATGTCTCAGCACAGAGATTTCAATTTGGTACAATGGTGATATTTCACCTCCAGAAGTAATGACTTCATCATATTTAATACTGCCAGCCTTCCATTTCTCGCAGATGAAAAAGGCTGCACTCAAACCTAATGTATTTCAAAGAGACCATCAATCTCTCAAGAGCAGGAAAGTCTCTTCTGAGTACATTGATCTTGGTTTTCCACATTTCTGGGGCTTCTTACCTGGGTGGTAGAGAGCAGCAAAGGCCCTGTTTTCGCACAAGGTGATTCAGCATTCTGCAAATGGAGCTCCACGGACTTTTGAGCTCCAACTTGCCCAGAACTGAAGCATTCAAAGCTACTAGCCACTGCCGGACAAAGCCTCAGCCACTGCCTAACTCCTAGTGACTTTTGCTGTAACTTATCCACGTCTAACATGTTTAGCAGGCATCCCCTCGTGTACATAACTTTCAAGCTTCCATTAAAAAAATAAATGCAGCTTCCAGCACAAGCAACTGCAGATGAGAACTTCTCAAGAAAGCCCAGTGTAACCCACTGCAGAGCTACTGGAAACACATTACACAATATGAACACGTATCAGCTAGAACAGGACTGACAGGCATCAGTCGCATTTTGTCCCAAAACAAGACAAAGAGAACTACATCTTTCGTAGCAGTAGATCCCATACGTGCCATAATTTTTTGCCTTTTCTTTGGAACACAGTAATTTCAATGAACGCAATTCTTGATCCAACCTCAGAAATTTAAGGTTTAATGTACGACAGATCAAAGAGGTTTTAATGAAAAGGTAACATATCAGTGAGAAATGTGAGTAGGCTGTTGTTCATCACCAGTAAAGGTTTGCCACCTAATAGATTCTTCTACATCTTGAAAACGCGATCAGCCTTTTATACATGTACCAAAATAACACCGAATATACATTCTTAAGACCACAAGATTCAAAACCCCATCAATCTGATCTGAGTGAATGGCACTCCTGAGATTTCCGATAGGGCTGTAATAAAAGCCGGTGGCACTTGAGAAGCACAGGTGGTAAAGGGGAAAAAGCTGCAGTCTCACTCCTGGGAATTCTCAAATGACAGCTCACATCAGCCCTGAAATGTCTAAGTAATAAAACAGAAGTCAGGAAGCAGAAGTCCTGGTGCTGCACGAGTCTTTCTGTTTCTCAGACAGGAGTGTGAGGAGTGAAAGATGAACAGTTCCTCCCTCAGATCTCAGACAGATCTTTCCACTGAATAAAACAGATGCTGCCACAATAGGTCCTGCAATATGGCTTGTCTGGATGGAAATACTGCAGGACTCCAGACAACAGAACAAGTATTTCTTTGGAACATTCTGCATGGAGGGTTTTACTCCACACTAAGCAGGGCACAACTTGAAAGCAGGATGAAAAAGTCTGTGACATATAAGCGCATGACAAACAAATCTTGCTTTAGTTCACAACGGGGCCCAAGTACGATCAATAAGAACCATCGTCAGAGTAGCTTAAATGAGCAAGTTTCTCATTATACATACATGGCTGTGAGTTGAGTGAGGGAAGATTGTCCGTTCCAGACAAGTTTTCAAGCGCATGCATCTTTCTCTCCTCTTTCAGAATCATGAATCTCTCTTCTCCTGCCTGAAGCCTAATGGGAATCAACACTGACTGGAACAGGAAACCTTTGTGCATGCCTGCATACACACAACACACACCAGTCAGACTACTTTGGAAGAAATGCAAGCATCCCACTAATGCGATGACACAGAAACCGACCCTTCAAACTGAATGCTTGATAAAAAGGAAACAGAGCAGGCTTGGTTTACATGCTAAATTTTTCCCAATGAAATAATTCCTCCTAACCAAAAGGAATTTTTGGTTTTTAAGAGAATAACTACACCAGATGTGATAAATCATAGGGGTCCTTGAAATTGTCAGTGGGACGCAGTTCTGGCCCCCTCTGCTGCCTTCTGATGTGCTTTGGAGCTCCTGGAAGGTATATAACCATTGATTGCTACAGAGAGGCAGTATTCTGAATCAGGCCTCGAGGGTGATACAGGGAAGCTAGGCTAGTACAGAAACCTCGGAAAGGAGCTGGGATCACGTCCCAGCTCAGGTAAGTACAAACATAAATCCTCAAAGCTTTACTGGAACACACCTTTTCTGAGCAGCGTCTGTTTTAAACCTCACTGCAAAAGCCATTTGCTTAGGCTTTAGTTCAGCTGGAGGCAGATTAATTACCTGGCTTGTAACCCATCTGCTAACCTGCGGTCTTCCTGGGAAACTGATATGGGAAGAACAGGCAGGACAGCAAATCTTCACACAACTGTTCACGATCTACAGCAAATTGGGAAGCGTTAAGATACAAACTTATCCTTTAGCTACAAAGCCAGATAATACCATGGCCACATCTGTCAAAAGCACTCTCTGCTGTGGGAGGAGGTCAAGAGAATTTGGTCACAAAGGGTGCAAAAGAAACAGATTCTGACTCACATCCTTTTACACCCTGGTACAACCACAGTATATGAACTCATCATACCAAATGCAAAGGTTTCCTCCACCAGGGCAGCTGAGCCTACTGAGAATGAGCCAGCACAGTAATTTATTACCTGCCTTCTCATGAGGAACAAGGTGCACTTTATTTTTGCCTAGACTTCCCTTTATCTTGTTCTTCCAAAATAACACACAGGTTTTGCTTAACATGTCTGGATCATAAATACTTCAAGACTGCAATTCAATTGCTTATGCAAGCCACAGAATCATAGTGTCAACTAGGTGGGAAAAGACCTTCAGGATCATCAAATCCAACCATTCCCAGCACTGCCAAAGCCACCACTAACCCATAGTGCTGAGGACCTCGTCTCCACGGTGTGTGAACACTTGCAGAGACGGTGACTCCAGCACTGCCCTGGGCAGTTCCGATGCTGAGCACCCTTTGGGCAAGGAACTGTTCCTCAGCTCCATCTTAAACCTGTCCTGGTGCAGCTGAGGCCGTGTCCCCTTGTCCCATCCCTTGTCCCTTGGAGCAGAGACCAGCCCCTCCTGATCAGATGACACTGCATCTCTTTTGTGAATGGACAAACATGAGATTTATGAATTAGAGAAAAATCCTGGGGAAGCTTACTGCACCGCTGAATTTCATAGGGGAGCGTGCTGTGCATCGCCTTTACAATGGCTTCTATGCCGGAACTCTGGCCGGGCATTTTGGGAATACTGTCCCCTCTTGCGCTAAGTGAAATCCAATCCCAAATAAAACACACCACTTGTGATGTGATCGTCCATGCATGCAAAGATTTGCTTCCCATTGACACGTGTACAGTCATATCGGATTCTGCAGTTCATTTAATGGGAGCACAAAAGAACATGCACTGCACAGGAAGTTTAAACTGGAGTGGATAATAGAAGCAAATAATCGTCACAGCTTGAGCAAAACATCTACAAAACACTTAAAAATTCATAATTTAGCAGTGACAAGGAAAAACTCTTTTTTGGTGATATGCAAAATGAATAGGTATCTGAAAATGGATAGAATCGCTTCAAGCTGTCACCACCCACCCCTGGAACCTGGGGGTGGAAAAGAGAAGGAAAAGAACTGCTGCTGATGGCAATGCTTGGTTATTTGTTCATTGTCAGTAGCAGGGACAGAAATAGCTCTTCAGTGTTCTGAGAGGATGTGTAATTTGTCTGTCTGAGGGTCAGCTCAGCTTTTTCACAGCTAAGTAATGCAAGAGGGTGCTGCTGCTACAGCTAACTGGGAGGTTTACAGCGTATAAATTCAATGAGGTTTTAAATCCCAGCTCTCATGAAGGTCCCTAACGCATCCATCATTACCTAGCACTCCATCTATCTAATACAGAAGTTCCCATAAATGGAGTTTTCCTCATTTCACACCACATTTGGTGTCATCTTGAAACGCCATCCACTGTGATCAAAAGAATGGTACTTTCATGTTTATTCCTAAGCTCACTCTGATAGATGCAGAGAAAGCCACCCCAGACGACAGATGGCAAAAGGTAACCAAACAAAAAAATACCCCAAACCCAAACCAACCCCCGAAAAGCCTACCAAGGTATGCCTCCTCTCCAACACCTCACTGGCATTTCTGAAGTGCCAATTCCAAGTCTTTGGTACTTAATGGTATGGGAAAAGAGAAGTTAACTCCAGCCAAATTTTGTCTCCCTAGGTTCCCACACTTACCCTTAAAGGCCATTTGATTTGATAATACATTCACCATGATAGCAAATTTACATAATGTTTCTCAATGACTTATTAATATGCAAATATTAAGAAAAAGACTGAAAACACAACTCAAATGTTCTTAAAACATGATGATGTGCTATTTAAAAATGCAGTTGGGGGTGGGGGAACCTCATAATCACACAAATCAAGCACAGCCAAAGAATACTATAGGTTGAGTTCTACACTGGCTGTGCTGCAAACCCTGTAGATGTGGTAGATGTACATAAACCCCAACATTCATCACTTTCAAATGCAAGGAAACAACTGTTCAAACTACCCTTTGCTATAGAGAATGGCCCCAAAATGGAAGGGGTGGCTGATGGCTCCACTGTTGAATGCTGAAGGAAGAGGACAATTCCAGGACATGCTTCCAAACATCTGCCAGGAAATCAGCAAATCACGCACTGGTTTGGGTTGGAAGGGACCTTAAAGCTCATTGCAACCCCCTCCCATGGGCAGGGACACCTTCCACTAGCGCAGGTTGCTCCAAGCCATGTCCAACCTGCCCTTGCGATGGGGTAGCACAGCATCTCCGGGCAAAGCCCAATACCTCACAAATAATCCTCGAGACTTTGAACGCCTTTAAACACAGCAGATCAACAAAACACTATTGTAGATCAGTGATCCTCTAGTCCTTCCAGCCTTACGACAATCCTGATCATGGATTGCTATATGAAAAGGCACTACTTCCAGACTGGAAGTACACTGGAGTCTAGGACATTAATTTAGGTAAAGGCTGCCAAGATCTAAACCCTTAGCTGGTACCACGGCCATAAGCCACAACAGCACCAAGAGTTGCTCCAGCCTGATCACAAGCTGATGTTTGCTGCGTTCCAGCAAAACACAGCTGAAAAAACAGTCATGTGGGGAAAAGCTGCAATAAAACTGAAAAGCAGAGGGTACACTGTGCCTCAAGTCTGAACTCTTGTAAAGGAGTCACTATTTGAACAGCAGTGGTCAGCTTGCACTACGGCTGCACACAAAGCATGTCTTTGATACCTGCAAGGCATGAAAATCCAAAGCCTAAATTAAAACTCATTGCAGCCTTATTAACTAATCAGTTGGGGCCTGACAGACATACTCAAACCTTCTCCCTGTGGAAAACCATTTACTTCCTCACAGTCTCTTTTCATTGGTACTGGCTCTGATAATTTCTTTCCTCTTCTGAAACAGCTTCAGCTATTTTGGTACCAGTCTTTGCCTCCAGCAAAACTAGCAGAGACACTCCTGGTTTATGGCTCAATTTTTTGCCTATCTAAGACTTAAGACAGCTTTCCTGCCTGGTTATACACCCTGACATCTCTTTAAACACCTTAGGTAAGGTTTGCCATCTACTCTTAAAGCCTCAGACAAATAGCAACTCAGCTATTCACTAAGATACTCTACAGCCTAAGACTTGGACAATGAAAGGCTGTGTCATGGTTTCAGCTAGGACAGAGCTGATGTCCTTCCTAGTAGCTGGTGCAGTGCAGTGCTTTGGCTTCAGTCTGAGAGCAGCGCTGATAATGCAGTGATGTTTAGTTATTACTCAGCAGCACTTACCCTGATCAAGGACTTATCAGTCTCCCATGCTCTGCCAGTGAGGAGGAATGCAAGAAGCTAGGAGTGAGCAGAGACAGGACACCTGACCCTAACCAGACAGGGCTATTCCATACCATACGACATCATGCTTTGTACAGAAACTGGAGGGAGCTGCCAACCACCGCTCAGGGACAGGCCGGGCATCAGCCAGGGTGGTGAGCAAGTGTATTGTGCATCACTTGGTTGTTTGATTTGGAGGTTTTTTGCCTATTTTCCATGGATATTATTCCTCTCTCCCCCTCCTTTTCATCATCAGCATTATTACATTTTACTTAATTTCAGTTATTAAACTGTTCTTATCTCAACCCAAGGGGTTTACCTTTTTCTGATTCTCCCCATCCCACTGCAGCTGCGTGGTACTTGGTTGCTGCCTGGGGTTAAATCACGGCGCTCTGGTCCTGCAAGCTCTGCTTCACCATGTGTCAAACCCATTGTGAATTCTGTTATGTTCAGTCCTATTAGGCACAGCTCAACAACATCCTGTCACCGATGGGGAGGCAAAAATTGTATTCTGTGCCAGACAACAACTACGGACACCTGAACACATGAAGGACAAAATATGTTTGCAATGTTCATGTGAACATGTTAACGTTAAGATGAACACACATGAAATGTATGGATATAAGGCCATTTTCTTTGCTTTCGTGTTTAGTATGTCTGGTGCTTAATTCTCAGCAAGGGCTTGGAGAGACTCAAAGAACAATCTATCTGTGATCTTGCCTTAGACTCTTACTATGCATATACCAACTGTATTTTTTGTGCTGAGAGCTTTCTAAACGTAAAAGTGAGATGGAACCAGCCAAGAAGCAATCACCCAAAGGGCTCACTATCCTCCAGAAGGCAATTTGCTGCAAAAGCTTAAGAGAGTCAGTGCCACACCAACAAACTCTTTCACACTCAAATGTACAAAACCAACCAATTATTTCTTGTGTCTCAGTAATCTACTTAAGATGAATGAAGAGTCCAGCATTTTTCCTTAGCTACTTACCAGTCTCTTCATGCATGCCTATAGCAAACATTATTATGCTACGGTTTTTTAAGTGTCTGTCATCGGGCGGGTCTTTGATGTGAAGAGACAACAAATCTGGATACAGCTGATGGATGCTTTAAGTCCTTGCTCAGAATAATTAAACTGATGCTCTGTAGTGGTAATGAGGGGAGAAAATACAGCCACCAGCCAGGTTGGGGGATTATTACTGAGTAACTTAGCAAGCTGTGCACATACAAACCACAAAGGCCCAGAGAAAATGAGCAGAGAGCTTAGTCCTGAAGGAGTGGGAACCTAGAAATGCTGGAGGCCAGAGGTCTGCTCACACACAGCATTTGGAACTGCAAGGAAAAGAATAAAGTCTGCGTATAAACTTCAGCAATGGGGGAAAAACCAGAGATATCTCTAAATTAAGCCACGAATTTTTCCATTAGAAATATCTTGGAAAGATCCAGGAGAATCATGGCTTTCCATGCCAAAGGGGCAAAGTACATTAAAAGGTGTTCAGGGGCAGCTACCAACTCTTCTGCCAGAAAGTATTTATGTATCTAACAATTCTTCACAGAGAGCTCCATCGTATTCCAATATCCCCAGTACATGAAATGAAGAATTATAGAAGCCTAAATTCCTACAACAACCTGGCTTCAGAGACAAAGACCAGGAGCCCGTATGGTTGCAGGCACACGTGTTTCCCTGATAATAAACTGCTTACTGTGGTGGGCTCCTGGAGTAGGCAGCATCTAATTATATTCCTCTAATGACTTATCAGAATCTATAGGCACACACCTAACCTACACATCGCGCCAATTCTACAGGCTATTTGGAATTCCTCTTCCAAAATCACGAATCCCCTTCCCCCTCCCTTGCTAGCAGGTATTAAAGCTTTAGATTTAACAATTACGCTATTTTTCAATTCACAAAACATAGCCATGGTTAAACATCAGCACAAAGAGACCAGAAACGTTATGAAACAAGACATTCAGTTCCTTGTCACGTATACAGAAATATGCCATGAAAATGCATTCACAACATCTATGCACAATTTCTGCTAATCCAGAAATACAGAATGTGCACGGGGAGGAAGGAGGCAAAGCCGAAAGGGCAGTTTCAGGAGTGGCTGTACTCACTTTTGGAACACTTCTCCATGAAAAAAGGCAAAACATAACCCTGCAGACTCCTGGTTGGCCAGCACCACAAAGAGCTCCTGCTGAATATGAACATCTCTATGGTCTGCTAAAGGCCTGAGGTGCTGTAACTTCCTCCTGTCCCAGTTACAGCTAACCTACGCTTCTTCGAGAAGGGCAAGTGGGCAAGTGAAGTTTAACTGTTGGAAGCTCATTTTCTTAAGCTTTGCATTAGCAAGTGTTTCAACAGGAATGAAAGTGACGGATGGTATTTCAGTAAGTTCATAACATCAATAACCCAGTGTTGAAAATCTGTGTCACCTTCATAGAGCAACTCCAGCCCTTCAGGTTACTCATCATTACTGCTATTTCTGCTTGTAAAGACAGAGTTTGACTGGTAAAGATTTACAGCAAAGTACTAAGGACAGTTAGATCATGTTTTACAATTCAGTACTGCTAGTGAATGACAATTTAAGGAAAACATATTAAGCTCTCAGGCTCTCACTGCTTCATTTTCATTGTTGTCTTGATCAACTGCTTGAGAAAACACTCTTGCAAAGCAATAAATCAGGGACATAGCCCTTTCACCTGATCATGAAGGACTGATGGCCAACTCTAACCTCTTCATGCGAACAGCTCTTCCACCAGTTTCAAGTGGGTATACGATCACTTAGTTTAGAAGGAGCTTTCCACAGTATTGAGTGGCGCCAAAACTTAAGTACAATTATACAGAATGGTTTCGGTTGGAAGGGAGCTCAAAGCACATCCTGTTCCAACCCCCTGCCATGGGCAGGGACACCTTCCACTAGAGCAGGGTGCTCCAAGCCCCTGTGTCCAACCTGGCCTTGAATAACTTCAAGTAAAGAAAGTTAAAAAGTCTAAAAGAGCCTGGCAAAGGATCTGACTCCACAGCAACCCAGAAGTGCCTCCAGCGCCTTGCAAGCATCCACAAAGCTTCACATGCAGGGACAACCTGGGACAATCAGCAGTACACTCACTACCTCAAATGCAGGATATTCAACCACTCAACAAGGGGGATATTCTTTGCAAGGTCCCAGAACACTGCACATTTTCTCACCTTTCCAAGTACAACTTTTTCTTGGGAAATGCAGGAATTAGCAGTTTGTGCTGTTCCCCTGCTAATGCAATAGTCCACACTCCAAAATCATTCTGCCTTTTCCAGACACCAAAACCTCAAGTGCACTTCTTCACACCTCAACACACCCTGAACAACCATTAGCTTTGCCAACACAAACACTGCTGGACTATACAAAGCAGTATTAAAATACAGGGAAAGTTGCCATTAAATCAACCCTGGACTTTCATACATTGGTTCTGTGTACAAGTCTTTAAGCAACGACATGCCTCTTTCCAAGGAGCAGCTGCAGAATTTCCAGTCTGCTGCACAGCAGTCCTGTGAAACCATCAGGGCTTACTTCAGGTTTGAAGCACAGCTTGCTGCAAAATACAGGAGACTCTGGCCCCTTTTGATAAATCTGTATTTATAAACATTAACACAGAGTGAAATAAGGAGGTCCAGAATGGATTCCAGAAGGATTTCCCTCTTCATTTCAATCTGCTTAGCATTAAACCGTCCCTGGACGGTGACTAACCCTAAAAATGTAGAGAAATTGTTCCAGATAAGCAAGAAACAGTTGGCTGCATCTCAGCTGCCTGAAGCTTCTTCTTCCTACAGGCTGCAAATGAACTAAAGGTTGCTCTAAGATTTTGCCTACTGCTTCCTTCTTCAAGGCAGGCACCACCGGAATCACGTAAGTTGGAAAAGACATTTAAGATCACCAAATCCAGCCGTTAACCTGACACTGCCAAGGCCACCAGCAATGGTGACTCCACCACTTCCCTGGGCAGCCGTTCCAGTGACTGACAGCGCAAGATGGGGTTTTGTAAGTGAAGACTGCAAAATGCAGCATCTCGTTGGGAAAGCCAGAGGTATGGAGCACACAGAAGGAGCAGGGAGCAAAGTCCGACGAGCTCAGAAGAGATGCAGAGTTTTCAAAAGAGGAGCTATTTTGAACATTATCTATACTTTTTCCTATAGCAATAATCCAACATACTGAAATATTCCTTGCTTCCTGTCACATCTGCCAGGCGTTTCAGGTCCTACGTCATCCATTACAGCCCCTCTCCACCCAAATTAAATTAGAAACCATAAAACTGGGTTCCACGGACCACATTAGCACCAGGGAGAGCTGTTATCTTACCAGGCTACCAAATACACCAAAGCTAAAACTTCATCACAGGAAAACAACATGAAGATACTTCCTTTTAATGCTCTCATCATCCTTAATCTTCTCTCTTTTTCTTTCTCTTCTGCTACTTCCTTAGCTCAGCAACCTCATAGCTAATGGTTATACCTTACTCCCACGTTTGAATTTATCAGGTTTTAACTTCCACGTCTTGATTCGTGCTATTCCTTTCATTACCAGATGAAAGAGCTCTTCACGCTTAATCAAGTTACCTCTTTGTTGTCTTTTGATGCATTAATCACTTTCTAAAAAAATCCCTTCTATCCATGTCTTTCTAGCCCTGAAGTGGTTTTTGAGTTCCCTCTAACACCATGCTCTTGATTATTACTAATAATACTGGAAATCGTAATGTAATTTCAAAGAAGCTAAAGAATCCTGCATGCAGGACACAACGAAGTGAAGCACTTTGCACATCTAAAGCAAGTTATGGTCCCTGCTCTGAAGAGATCAAAGAGCAGACATACGGCTGTAGACAACAGGAAAAAGCACAAGAGGATTCTGGCCAGCCTGGTCAGGGTGTTTAGCTAACTGACCCAAGAAGACTTTGAAGCCAACAGCGCCACGATAGAAAGTCACCTTCCAAAATATGCCTTCCTGTCACTCGGAGGTAAGAACAAAACACTTTGCTCAAAAGGCGTCTGCAGCAGCTCTGCTCCCATTCGCACAGATTACAGTAGGTGCTTTGTAGAGACTTCACAGATTACCACAGGCATAAGGAGATGGAGACTTTGTAGAGCAAGAAGAGGTTAACTGCAAAGGAATTAGCATCTTCCTAGAAAAAGGAAGTTTCATTCTGTCTATCCTGTGGAACTGTGCCAGCAAACAGAAAGAGAGGGCTGCTGGATAAAGTAAGACTGCTACCATGCAGAACAAAAGTACAATTCAGACTGCTCGGCAAGTTATTAGCTTTGTACCAAGAAGGACAAGCACGGTTAACATCCCTATAGTCAGGAATGGCTAAATTACTAGTCCTGTTTCCAAAGGAACCCTTAAAACTCAAGATCAGTATGGATTATTTTAGACCCCCCCTTCACTCATCGCTACTGAAATAGTTTGCGGATGCTGCTTATCTTCAAGCTGTCACTCAAGTTCTGCCTAATTTTTGCTGTGACTGGGAGCTATCTGATACGGTGACGGTCTGGGCGAGAGGATACAAAGGTGGATATGTTGGAATGAACAAAAAAGTATGACAAAGGAGGTTGGGATTTGTTTTTAATTATTATATTCTGAAGCAAGGATGAATGTTCTGAATGAAACAGAAATTGCTACTTCTCACTAAAAACCTTCCTGGCAGAAAAGTTTCTCAACTTCCTAACAAACATTTCCTGGCTTGTAAAACGCCTCAGTCTCCAGAAAACAGAACTGCAAGAAGAAATGCGAGAACAGTAAAAATTCCCTTATCTAATTTTATTTACTCTTTCTGGGGCTCTATTCTATTTAAATGTAAGAGAAGGAGGAGGAAGAGGAGGGTGAAGAGGCAATTCGCTTTCAAGTGAGGGGAAAAACACGTGAAATATGACATTCAGTTATAAAAGTATTGGATTTGCTGTAGCAAAAGGAAAATCAAACCAGGCGAACCCTCAGGTCAGGTCCAGCAGCGACCCATGTGCTTTTAGGGACAGACCAACAGAAACAAGCTCCGCTGCACACTAGGGATTGGGTAATGCAGAGGAAAAACCGTGCAAAGATGAAGAAGTGCTTCCTGCCCCCGGCAGCGATCAGCTTACTCCTTGAAGCATGAGATTTGATTACCTTCATCTCAGCAGGCACAGACACGAATATCTCTGCATGCCAACGACTGCCCAGCATGTTCTATTTGATAAAGGGACAACAGTAAAAGTATTTCTAGAGCACTTCCTTCTTGCAACCTCAGCAATAATTGCACTGAGAAATCTGTAGCAAGAACACACAAACAGCATTAAAGGCATTACAATCCCTTTGCATTTCAGATGCTCCCTTTTGAGGAAAAAATCCTGCAAATTTATCAAGCCTAACAAAACCTTGTGACAATGCAATCCCCCATGACAGAAAAGCAAGAAAACCCAGTGAAGAAGCTGTCTATCTGATAGAAGCTTTAGGACAATCCATATAGGTGACATATGGCATGTACCCTTGTGGGGTGTCATTAAGCTGGAGCGCAGATTTTTGCAAAAGCCCCTAAACACCACCCATCAAAGCAATCAAATAAGAACACTGACAGTTAAACATCTGCGTCCTGCTCGACAGTACGCAGAAAAACACTTGAAGTCTGACATGCCTTAACCATAGGATAACTTCAGGCATGCAATGATACCGGCTTATGAGCATCTTTAGACTACTGCTCTGTTAGCACCGTCTTCCCTCAGTGCACCCAGAATTAATTTATTGCTCCTCTGTCAGCTGCAAGGCTCTTCACCAGCTTCAACACTAAACTACTTCAGTTGAGCCTGTATGAAAATAAGGCAACAACTCTGGGAAGCTGTACCAGGGGTCTGTTACATGGGCAATTCCTTCTCCCGAGTGCATGTCACAGACTGAAACCCTGCGGAGGAAGAGGGAAGATGGAGGCCACATCAGCTTTCATTTCTTCAAAATGGTTTGCTGAAGAAGAGATGAATTTCCAAGACAACACCTTGGTTCATTCAAGACAAACATCTTGGAACCACAGTCAAAGAATTAAGGAGTCCAATACCTGGATTTGCGGAAATACAAAACCAGAAGAGATGGCCTCGAACACTTTCTTCCTGGGATGAATGTGCACTTGAAAGGACCAAGAAGACACGGCAAAATGTCTTCTTGTTGCCTGAAAGTGTTTAATACAGTGGAGCAAGGGGAATGTAATCAGCATTAAAATGCTCTTCATAAATAATGGACAGTCTGGCAGCTTTTCTCTACTCTGCACTTTAAGAAAGTTTCTCCTGTTGAATATTTCATGAGCAAAAGGTCATTTATTGTGGTTTTTAAATTATACAATTTAGAAACTGTTAAGGAAATAGTCCCATGTTCCAGCACAGAATAATGACGAGTTTTGAATTCCCAAAGGAACACTGGCAGCCTGAACACATCGTGAAAGCGCCCCCCCCCCCCCCCCCCCCCCCCCCCCCCCCCCCCCCCCCCCCCCAAACTACCAGGGGCACATCTGCCCTGGACTGGAACTACTGAGTTCTAGGACATCCAATCCTATTCAGAAATACACTGTTTATTTTCAAGTGAAGAGTAAACCTGAACGTGCATTTCCCAGAGATGTCAGCTCTGGTTTGTACTTCTCGCCAGCCTAAACTGCTGATCACAGCGCAGTTCAGGTGCGCTTCTGCCACAGCCGCTTTCAGGAATCCTCTTTTCCCTGCGTTATTTTAAAGGTATTTTATAACAGCCTTTTCAAATGACAATTAGAGCTCCACATAAACAAAGCCATTAAGGAAACACACTGGCAAACAAGTGAATTGTCAAGATGAGTTAGAGGCAACCTCTATCCCCTGTGAATGTTAGACTACAACGCAACCCGACCACTGCATCCAGAGGCAGATGTTCTGTGGGTGTAGATTAGCATCACATTACAGAAGTCACTTGTGTTACGCCTGGTTTCCATCAAGAGAGCCACCAGCACACTTCTCCTCAGCATCAAGTGTCTGCACAGCATCACACGCCTGTGGAAGGACACCACTGGAGAGGTGCAAAGCAGCACACCAGGCATCCCAATGACCTGCAGCTTCACTAACACCAAATCAAGTGGCTCCAGAACATCCACAGGTAACACTCTGTAGCCACAAATACCCCTGGGGAAGTGCTCAGTTTCCTTTCTAATCCCACACTTCCAAACCATACAGCTATTCTTCACAAAATAGAACTACAGCAACAAAAATCCAAGCCTGAACAAAACCCCCTCACTTTAAACACCAAATTAGTGTACAAAAAATGAATATGTATTGTCTTTCTAAAACTAACACAGCAAAAATAGCTTTCCCTTTGTATTTTCTTCATATGGTAACCCAGCTCCCCCCCACCCCAAGTCCTCTTATTTTATTCACAGTCCTCAATTTAAAAGACCACATAAAAAAGCCATGACAGGACCTATCTGCAGAAGTTACAAGCAATCAGAACAAACAGTACCATCCATGGCAAATCATCTACACACTAACAGACCCCTGCATGTCGACAACAAACATGCCTGTGGCAAGAAAAGGGTTTATCTGTTGAATGCCTTCCTACGACACAGCAAAGAAGATGCCCAAGATGCCTGGATAACCTCTAGATCAATCACCTTCATTTGCAGCCAACTGCAGTGCAAGTCCCACGGAGCTATGGGACATGGACAGAACACCACCAACGAAATGGTACTTTGGATCTCAGGTATTTTTCTGTGCATTTGTAAAACTAAAACTGATCCTCAGCACTTAATTCAAATGGGTTTACAGCTTTGTTGAGGTTGTGTGTTCCTCCTACAACTACAGCTGAAAAATTCAGACTTAAGACACTGTATTTAAAAGCTTCAGTTGTATTAAGAGTTAAACTGTACTTAAAAACCAGAGCTTTCATGTCTGTTGCAGAGCTAGTAGGAAAAGAACCAATGATAGCTATAGATTTTCTTGCTGCCTTTTGCACTGCTCTTCTCTCATTACATTCTATGGACTTGAATGTAAAGGTAAAAGAAAAATCTTTATTAGGGAAAAAATTCAATAGGAAGAAAATGTCTCCAAAAGAAAAAAAGCATCTCAGTTGTGCCCCTGCTTGTGCAACAAGACAAGGAAGCTCATGGTAGTGGCTGCCAAAGCAGACTGCAGCTGGATCCAAAATATTATTGATGGGTAAGTTAAGTTTATGTATCTCAATAGCTAAATGCCAACACTCTAGACTAATGAAGATACAGACATCCTTTTCTGCTGGATAGTACCTAACAATTTGTCTAGGGACTATAATTGAAGCCAAAGACAGCCTGTTTACTCTGTATTAAAACACTGTATTTCATAGCACACTGTTAGAGTAAATGTATCATCTGGTATTTAGATAGACAGATCTCTAAGAGAAAACAGGATGTGTCAGTTTAGATGAGCAACTCCACAAAGAATGGCTATGATACTCATATAAAACCAACCTATGGATGAGCTCATGGAATGGTAAGGCAATAAAGTCTCCTACACCAGATTACCAATAGGAAATGAACTGACCCATCTAGAAATGATGCAGCTACCCTGCTTCATATAGAAGAGACTCAACAACTGGGTGCCCATTTCCCCTGCTCCACCCTCATCCCTGGTATGCCCACAAACCAGTAAAACACACAGCAAAACAGACACAGTCATTCTGAGGGCCAATGTTCAGAATGTGACCACACTGAGAACTGATTCTCAGAAGAAAATGCGTGTATTGAAATAAACTTCAGGCATCACTGAACTCCATGGCTCTTAGAGGTCAAACAAACAGGGCAACTTACGTAGCTCTCCCACTTTCAGTATTTCACACAGCATCTTTGTCAGCTCAATGCTACTCCGGCCAAATGGGCACTCATGCTTGTCTTCTCGACTACTGTTCTCCAGGACAATCTGAAGGAGGAAACAAAATAGGAAAAGATCAGTTTGAAGAACCCATGAGCTGAAGCACTGTCCTCCACATCCCACATGTGCCACACAGCAAGCTGAATCTAGGAACCTGTAATTGGAGGCTCTGTTTTCATGAGCCAGGTAAATGACCTATGTCTGAGGCAGTCAGCAACACAGAAGCAGTGCTGCTCCATGGCCAGCTAGGGAGCTTTGCCATTCCTATGCAATGCTCCTGCTCTCTACCACCCCTGGCTTGGAGGAATTGCAGTAGAAGCCAAAGAGAAAGAAAGAGTTTCATTTCAAATTTGCCAGCTAAAAGAAACGAGAGATAACAATGTAAAGACATGAACACACCTAGAAGGATATATAAGCAAACCAAAAAACATAGTGGGATTCAGGCTCCAAAAAGGATCCAAGTGTCAAAACTCAAAGAGAAGCCCACAAAGGAAGAAAACATGAACGTCTTCTCTATTATGGAAGAAACCTGTGCTTGTGTGCAAAACATTTCAGGGAACTATCAGTCTTGCATCAAGCCTATGAATACTGCAAAAATAAACTCAAGCAGAGCCTTTGTATTCTGTTGAGTGACATTGCAAAATACATGGGACAAAAGAAATCCTTGCACATTTTTACACCCGTTGAGTTCTGCCATATCACACACAGTTGGATAACATTTTCCTCAGCACCACAAATCAATAAGAGATTGCACTGTAGATGGAGAAATGAGTGACAAAACCCATCCTAACCAGCTGCTGCACAGCCTGGGGATGAGGGACAGAGGAAAGCAATGGACTCAAAGGCAAGAGATTTTGCCAACACCAGAGAACCTCGGAAGCTTTCTAAATCTTCCTGCACAAACAGATGTTTAGGCATTGCGCTCTGCTTTGCTTTCCTCCCGTCTCCTTAGTTCCCACCTTCACCATGTCCTTTTGTCGGCTGTGGGTTTGGTTTGGGTTTTGGTTGATGGGCTGTTTTAAATGTTCAGCTTTGAAAGAGGCTCCAAGGCTGGAAATCTTCACCCAAACCCAGGGGGAGAGTTGGAAGAGAAAACTGATGCAACACTGGATGCCAGCAAAATCCTTCCCTCCTTCCTCCCTCCCCAGATCCTTGTTGTGACTGTTTCATGTTCTCTTACGCAAGTAAGAAAGTTAAGTCCTTCACACAGCATGCCAAAGCATCTTCACCAAGCTTCTATTTTAATGCTACAGTACAAAGGGCAGCCTCCAGCTGACACTCTGCTCCCAACACATCACCCAGTGATTATAGAATCATGGGATGACTTGGATTGGAAGGGACCTTAAAGCTCACCCAGTTCCAACCCCCTGCCATGGGCAGGGACAACTTCCACTAGAGCAGCTTGCTCCAAGCCCTGTCCATCCTGCCCTTGAACACTGCCAGGGACAGGGCTGGTCGCTCTCTGTGGTACAAGCGTGGATCATCACTTCATTCTGTTTTCCATTGGTGTTTTTTTAAAATCACCTTCAGGCTTTCCACAGAAATTTAGGAAACCCTCAGGGATAGGATAAATATTTGAGCTCTGTGATTTTTTCCTGGCCTTTTCCAATAGGACAGTGTCAGAACCATGTTCATCACTTTCCCAAGGGAATCTGCTTTTCCTTCTCAATGTTTTGGGTTACATTACATATCATTGTTCCGTATCATCTCTGGCTAACAGCTGCACCAGAAACACCACTGCAATTTCTGTTCCACGTTGCTGCAGCCACTGTTCAAGGAACATGTGAATGTGATTTTGCATTCCGGATGAATCATCCTGCTTCAGCCTCTTCCATGGAGGACTGTGCTACATTTCCATACCCAAACGCAGGAGAAATGACAGAGCAGTACAAGCCCAGTGTGAAGCTGTGCCTCAGCACCTCTCCGAGACTGCTTCTCTTGTTTTATTATTATTGGGGTTTATCTCTCACATAATAAAACATAAAATCTACATACTGGAGCAGGGGGCTGCTTTGACACAGATTTAGATACAGGAGAGAACACTGATAATAAAGCCAATGGAGAGGCAAAATGAAAGGGTAAGGGGAGGGGAAGGGAAGCACACGGATCAGAATTCCCGCTCGCTTCAGGCAAATGCATTTTGTTGAGTTTCACATTAACCCGACATATTAACATTTCATGAGCACATAAATATTTAATGGTGACACCATATATGCATATAATGTCAGGCAGAATTACAGCAATCAATAAGAGTGCCAGAGAAATAGTTAAGGCACTGTGTATTGCTATACAGCAAATTAAATGGCAATTTGAGTAATCAATATGTAAAGCAGCTTCGAAACGATCCTCAGACACACTCTGTGCAAGCTCCATCTTTTAGCGTTTGCTGTGCAAAACAAGGCAGAGCTGCCATGTCACAATTTCTGTAGCAAAGGAAGATGGAAGGCCCTTTACTCCATCGCAATATCTGCAGGCAATCTTGACAGATACGGATCTTGAGTACGGAACAGCAACGGTAAAAAGGGAAAGGAAGAAAAAAAAGGGTTCTTGTAACTACCCAAAGAGAAATCATTCCTGGTCTCGGCAACAGCTTTCAGATTTACAACATTCATTATTATATCTGTAATACTCTTTTCACGACTTCGCGACTCATATCCTGTTCCAAAGTCAAATGCTATAAATACAGCTGATAACGGCATGATTTTAATGTTATTTCCTTTATCACTCTGGTTATGAAGGAGAAATAAGCAGGGAATGGACATGTTTACTTCATAAACTGGTGAAAACACTAGCAGGGAAAGAAACATTACCCACAGCTCCAGACTGAAAATACTTCTGTGTGTCTACAGAGCATACAGCTGACTCGATCCACGTTTCCATCACAACAGTGCTTTTACGAAGGAAAGGAAAGGATTGAGGAAGTCATGAATCCCACACACAACCTTCATTCAAACGCAGGTCTATCATTAATGCTCATGAAGTGGCTGCACCCTATTATCTTCCTCCTCCTCCCCCTCACAAACCCACAGTGAGCTGCATATCCACCAGACATTTCATAGTCGGCAGGTTAAATCTGCCTGGGGGAAACAAATACTTAAAGGCAGACACTGCAAGAGAACCCTCAGCTCCACAAAATCAGAGAATCATTTAGGTTGGAAAAGGCCTTTAAGATCTTAAAAGTCCAACTGTTAACACAGTGCTGCCAAGGCCACCACTAACCCATGTCATTAACTGCCACATCCAGATGTCTTTTTAAATACTCCCAGGGATGGTGACCCCTGCGCTGCCCTGGGCAGTTCCGATGCTGAGCACCCTTTGGGGAAGGAACTGTTCCTCAGCTCCATCTATCCCTGCCCTGGTGCAGCTGAGGCCGTTTCCTCTTCTCCCATCCCTTGTTC
>JANRGW010032803.1:0-23142 GCA_024733675.1 Psilopsiagon aymara | reverse complement strand
ACAATACTCCAAGTGAGGTCTCAGGAGAGCAGAGTAGAGGGGCAGGATCACCTCCCTTGACCTGCTGGTCATGCTCCCTTTGATGCAGCCCAGGATACGGTTGGCTTTCTGGGCTGCAAGCGCATACTGAGGCCAGCTCATGTTCATTTTCTCATTGACCAACACCTCCAGGTCCTTCTCCACAGGGCTGCTCTGACTCTCCTCTCTGCCCAACCTGGAGCTGTGCCTGGGATTGCTCCAGCCTTTCATAGGTTATTTAAGGAGCTGAACACAGGAAAATGTGTATGTACATTACATAATCAACACAGCTAGGTTTATACATAAGGAAATACAAAAGAGCTCCAACATATTACTCTTCTGGTTGCATTTGTAACATGATAGCAAAAGTGAGATTAAAAAAATAAAAACAAGACAATGAGATAGCAGAGATGTCTTTCAGGAACACCTATGTCTCCATATAACTATTATAAGGTATAAACTACACTGGAGCACATTACTGACTGAAAACTCCACATATACATGAGGCGTGCTTTACAGATACCAAAAAGAGCATGCAGACTATTCACAGGTAGATGAATCTAAAATTACAGCTACTCCAGCTGCCAAGAATCCAGAAGATGCTGAAATGCCATCACATGAAAGTTTTTTTAGACGTGAAAGCACCACATGCTAAGCTTGCAAGTTCATGCCAAATTCCCTTTAGAACACACCAGTGAAATCCAGCAGAACCAAAGAAGCCAAATATATACATTTATGAATAACTGAAAGGTTTCCTGTGGTGTATGACTTAGTTAAACACATCACATGTTACAAGTGAGCACAGTTTCAGTAGTGTAACTGGGGAAAAGGGGGATGGGGAGCTCCTCCCAAGAGAGGAGTATTTTATGCTATATCACCTCAGAGGGAGTGCTCAAAGATATGGAAGTAATAAAAAAAACCAACCTAGGAATCGATGAGCAGACAGATGAAATAGCTGATCAGCCTTAGATTTTCCATAGACCCCATTACTGGTAGCATGGACTAACTGTCTGCATCACATCCCACTCCAGTTTATCACAAAGCTCTGTAACACTTTATTAGGTGACCACATCTGCATATATAGCAAGGATCTCAGGGGAGCATGCAAACTAGCATTTATAAACAATTGAAAGTACTCACTGCATTACATATATACTCAGTTACAGTTCAAAGTTCCAAACAAAACAAATGAAGTCATTAAAATATATTACACATGCACAAATATGTAGGTACGAAGCACAGTAGTAAAGCTATAGCCCAAGCTTTGGTCCTGGGCAGGTTACTACCACAAAAGACCCCAGACAAGCACATTTCTATTCTAAGTCTCCTGAATACGCTCCTAATCAACTTCTTGCCAAAGGTGAAACATTCTGCTCAGTCTGGCCCAGTGAAACAAGAACCATTCCCACTTTTTTTCTCATTGGGCTTTTCCACAAGCATACAAACACCTCAGAACAAAACTTAGGATCAGGACTGAGTTTGGAATCATAAACAGAGGACATGATGAGCAGCTGGTATTATGTTAATTACAGTTTCATGGCCATACTATCATCAAAAAACATTGGAATACATACCCTCATGCCCTCCAGGAGACAGACAATCCATTACTCACACATGGCTGATGTCTAGTTTCCTATTTTCAATACACTTCTCATTTCTGACTGGTTGAACGCACTCCTTCCTATGCTTTGCAGTCACAAGCGCAGGATGCAGAAGCCACGTGATGCTCACAGGAGCAGGCATGCACTGCAAAGGATGAGGGTGCAGTGAGAGTCCTCACTCAGGCACACCTGGTGTCTGCCCTTGAGACTGCAAAGGGAAATATGAGCCACTCTCAACACAAGCTGCCTGCTCTGAGATTCTTCACTGGATGCTTTCCAAATC
Source organism: Psilopsiagon aymara (assembly GCA_024733675.1). Taxonomy (NCBI): domain Eukaryota; kingdom Metazoa; phylum Chordata; class Aves; order Psittaciformes; family Psittacidae; genus Psilopsiagon; species Psilopsiagon aymara. The sequence continues at coordinate 21,240 of JANRGW010032803.1, read as the reverse complement.
AAGCAGCCATCATCAGCAACAGGAGAGGAAACAAAAAATCAGATTTGCTCCTAACTGCCTCATGAAATTTTATCACTTTCAGTAGGTGAGAACACAACCTCAACTTTGGGATTTAAAAGGATAAAACCAGACATGAGGTGCACACTAAGCTACTCACAACAAAAGCAGAAATCTCTGATAGGTGTAAACAGAGATCAATCAGTGCACCAACTACAGTAACATTTTCCTTTGCATTTTTTTTAAGATAAAATCAAGTTCCACACACAAATACTCTTATAAAATTCTTCCCTGTGAGGGTGGTGAGGCACTGGCTCAGGTTGCCCAGAGAAGCTGTGGCTGCCACATCCCTGGCAGTGTTTCAGGCCGGGTTGGGTGTGGCTTTGATCACCCTGGTCTAGTGGAAGGTGTCCTGGCTCATGGCAGGGGAATCAGAAATAGATGATCTCTAAAGGTCCCTTCCAACCCAAACCATGATTCTATGAAAATTATTTGCAATTTTTCCCCTCCTCGAATAACTTTCTGCCCTTCAGAAGGGCTTCACACCTTTCTCATAGATAACCACATTGTTTCTTTTCCTCTTGTGTCATCTCTACACCACAGTTACTGACCATCTTTACAGTGACCTTAACGGATACCTGTCTGTTTGAACTTAGATAATTCAAGACTGAACAGCAAAAAGTGAAGTTTGAGTACCCTGTCTCAGTACGTTTTTAACCCAATACTATGGCAAAGCAAGTGTCTGCAGATCCTACTGATCTCACTGGGAGAGGCAGAGAGCTATGCAGCAGCACTTCCTTGTCACCAGTCCATGACTTGTTGAGGTATGGAAATAAGGGAAAAAGCTCCAACCAGCTCATAATACAAAACATACCTGCACTACAAAACCTGTGCTCTTTGCTCTTGATTTGGAGGCTCAGCACTCCATACATACGTGCATTCTGTGGGCGGGACAAGACGACAACATCCAGGACAGCAGTCACCATACTCTTTGAAGCAGTCCACGAGACTACCAAGTTCTTTGAATTAACAGTGCCCGGCACTGGCCTTTATTGTTAACGCTCCTACACACCACATAAGAGCACAGCAGTAAATCAAGTGGCACAAAAGAACACCTCGGGCCTCAAAAGCATCATTCTACTGAAGGGAATAAAACTTCCACCAACTTCAGTGGCACATTAACTTCAATTTTATATCATGTTTTACTAGGACTGTACTTACTAGGACATACTAAGTAGTACTAAAGTATAATACAGCCCTGCAAACCACAGCAAAGGAGCTGACCTAATATATGAGCCCCCCCAGTTGCAATGAGACTGCCCAGGTGTAGGTCTAAGATCAGTCACCTATGAGCTTCTTTTTTTCCCCCATTTCAGCATCAGATCCATTACATATAGTATTTCCACAACTCTCTCTCCTAGCAGGAGAATAAAAAATTTCCATGACCTCTTTAAAAGCCCAATGAGGATCACATTCGAAGCACTGCACTGATTTTACTAACCAGGAAAAAAAAAAAGTGTGTGTGTATATATATATATATATATATATATATACACACACACACACACACACTATGTATATAGGAAATGACTAACCATAGCAGTGAACTCTTTGAGTTGCTGCCAATCCCTTTATGGCCAAATATCCTATTTCAGTTTGATCTCATTCTGCAAATGAAAGCCTGCCATACTTGGGTCTGACCTGGCATCTCAACTGGGTGCAAGACAGCAATTTGCAAAAGTTGCTAAGTGAGTCAATGAAACTAAGAGTATATATGTACCTGGGGGGTCTTGACAAGAAACTGACACACATTCAACTCCTGTGCAAACACTCATTCATAAATAGAGTGGCTTAAATTAGTGGTTATTATTGGTTTAGGCCCTGATTCAGCAAAGCACTTAAACATTGACTTCAAAAGAACTTAAAAATATGCCAAACGTGCTACAATATTTTACCAAAGTGGTGCTTTAGTAATGTTGCATATTTCAGAAGGGAGAGATGGAAAGAGTTTTTATTTGGCAATTAAATCTTTAAGACATTGTTTGGTGATACAACCAGGACACAGTCCCCATGCTAAACCTACTAATGAGGCTGAAAACCTGCTGAGCAATAAGATGAAAAATTCCTTAATAAAACAACTTCAAACCTGAGCAGTGTGGAATTAACTCATGTAAATGTCTGGTTTGAGAATTATCCATACCTATGGTCTGATTCATGACAGGAGACACATATTAAAGCTCAGCCTGCTAGGAAAGTGGTGCAAAGCCAAACCAGCCATACAAACTGGCTCTGGGCCCAGGCAGCCAATTCAGCCAGCCCTCAACATCCAAGAGCTGCAAACTGTGTCAGATGGCACCAGGCCAAGGCACAAGCCAAGCCATAGGGATAACCAAAAGGTGGGAACCTCATGTAAATTAGTCCTTCTGCTTCTTAACTCTTCAGAGCCCGCCCTGTCTGCAAACCATCTGCGCTCCAGTCAACAGCCTTCCTGTGCATGGCTGTGCTGTACCTTAGGCATGCCTGAATAGGAAAGGCAGGAACTGTAGGACCAAAACTGGTGGAGGCAGGAAGCCTCAAGGGGTGTACTATTTGCACTGCCTGGACAAAAAAGAGAGTTTTGCCCTTTATAGGTTTTAGTCTCTTCCTATATATTTTTTTTTTACTACATGTATCCCCATCAAGTGTGGATTAATGTCCCAAGAAATGGGGCAAATGAGACAAGCAGGCTTCTGGTAACTAGCCATATCAGGAGAGATGTCAGTGAGTTGCTTGAAATTCCACAGGAATTGACCTTATGTAAATGTGAGATACCTCAATTTGTCTTAGTTCACTACTGTTTCTTTTAAGTAAAAGCCAAAGAACAAGTTTCTGTTGCCCTCATTCGCAGTACACATCCTGCAACACAGGATGCTACACATGGGACTAGAAGGCAATCTGAAAAACAGATCCCTTCACACCTGGAATTGCAATGCAAGCCGGACTCACAAGAATAGCTCTGGGAGAACTAAACCTTGTGTGAATCTGACCAACTGCTGCAAAGCTTTGACAATAGGGACAGGGGCAGAATCCTTCTCAGAGCACATGAGTGGCAGGAATACAGATCTTTTAAGCAAATCCCCACCTGAAGAGGCACTTTTCAAACTGTTGGCAAGGTAACACTTCCTATACTTGCATTCAGGTAGTGGGACAAAGATGCGGCTGCCGTTGGGAACTATCTCTATTGTTACACTTCCTCTACAGAGCTAATAAAGGTAAGAGGACCTCTTAGCAAAGCAACAGACACAAGGACAGGTATATTCAATAATGCAGTGCTGGTTTCTGAAGCAGAACATGGGGGTTGGTTTTACCCCATTGCAAAATAGCTCTTCACTTAAAATGGAAAAGAAGAGGGCCTAAGGCTGAGCATCCAGTATAGTATCACCTTGTTTACAGGAGCAAAATCACAACTAACAGCACTGAGCACTCTCTGAATTTCTAAATAAAGAAATAAATAATGACAACATGTTTTGTGATTCCTTTTGATCATCAGCTATGAAAGTTCACAGGAAGTTTATGCTACCCCCTTCTGACTGGGGAGATATTATCTTCCAAGGACTACTAGCCAAGAGACTAAGAAGGAAGTGTCAGCCTCATGTTCCTTTGGACAAAAAGCAGTGACTTATCTGTGTGCTAACTTCTGCAGTTGGCTCCCTTTATTTTAGTCATGACTTGAACCTCTAAGTTGGCCTGGAGACCCCACAAACTGCTGCTAACACGCGGGGGGATTGCTGTTAGTCCTGCTTAGCATCTTTGAGGAGGAAGGGTACTGCAAGCACTAGCCCGGGACTACTCCCATCACCCTCATCCCATCAAAATCAAAGCCAGCAACAGCATGTGTTTTCTTATGCATATAACAAGTTTGTCTTTCATGTTGTCATAACCATCACAGCAGGCAGATTTTCCAAGCCGCAGACAACAAAACTATTTTCTTCTCTATTTTGGATAGAACAGATGAACAAAATATTGCTTTAAATATGAACAGCTCTTTTCAGTCTTTCATTCATAGCCCTCAGTGTGCTCTGCAAAGCTGAGTAAATGCCACTCCTGTGTGGCTGCTTGGAAAAAGCAATTAAGCAGCCATGGGCATGAGGCTGCACAGTGGCCTCAGAAACAGTGTGACCAACTGGGTTTGGAGGACCAGGCTCTGCTGCCTCCCCCGAGACCACAATTAGGACCTGGAAGGTGGCTGGGGGTCAGTTGAACTCCAAGGGACATGGGAAACAGCTGAAATTAAGGTTTCCTTCTAGCTAATTTCCAGTGCCACGGAAGACATGAAAGCCAGTGACAGCAGAGTGAGTAGGATGAGTTTGCACAAAAGAAAAGAAATCCAAAACCAGACGACACAGACAATTTAAAACCATTTTGTGAACTGAACTCTGTGTTAGTTTCTCAGTACCTCGGTTCTTCCTGGGTTTAGAAATGGAGTGCGGTGCAGAGATGCCCAAATGAGCCCCATGATAACTGGAGAACTGGAAGCAGCGCAGCCCCAGCAGCATCCAGTGTTCAAGCAGTGCTCGAACTAGTGCAGCTGCATTTCTGAGGGAAGGTCATCATGCCTCCACACAGTGCACCACTCCACTGCAGGGCTGTGCAGACCTCCCAGTGTCAGCTCCGGGGCTCTCTGTGCTGAGCTCCATTGTGTGGCACAGACACCCCCTGAGCAACATGCGACAGATCACAGAGGAAGCCAGTCCCTGTGCTGGGAATTCAGCTCCCAGTACTGGAGCTCCAGATGAATGCCTTAAAAGCAAGGTCATTCCTCCTCCTCTGGTTCTGTGCACTCTTCTGTACAAAGCTAGAGGAAGCCTCTGAAAACAGACCCACTTTCAAGGAGGGACTCTTCCAACACCCTCTTTTAGGCTGCTGGGGAATCACACACTTGGCTGTCTCCTCTTCACCACTAAGAGAGTAGAGGCTATTATAGAAGAAGAAAAAAAAATAAAAAAGAAAGAAAATTAAAAAAAAAGTACAGTGTGCTTTACTCTCATCAGAAGAGATGTCTCAGAGATAAGATTTTGCCTCTTGCCATGAAAAACCATAATTTATTTTAATTAAAGTATTTCCCAACTTAGAGACAAAAGAAAAGCAAGAATCAACAAATTTTTTACATCAAACTGAAAAGGGCGGAACTTGGGAAAGTACCAGTGGTTTCCTTCCAAGTCTGGGAAAACTATACAACTTATATAGGCCAGGGCGCTGTTACAGATATTTTTCCTTTAAAACACTGGATAAGGTCCATGTAGTCACATGACATTCCCCATTGCTATGTACATTGCTTTAAGGGGATGGACAACTCACACCTTGGAACTGCTGCTGCTTGCTGTTCATATTATGAAAATGGTGAAATCCCACAACACAGGCCAAGTGTTAGCCATTTAGTGTGCAAAGACCACACACCACAAAGTCTGCAAAAGACCTTGCTGCCAGTGAAGGAGTGCTAGCTAAAGCTCTGCTAAAAGTCTTGATTTCTAGCTAACCCCTAACCTGGCCTGCAACAGCATGAGCACTGAATGCTGCACTAACATCTCCATTTAAACACCACAGTGGGACCACACTGGTACATGCCCTGGCCATTCACAATTTATCATAGAATCATGGAATTGTTTGGGTTCGAAGGAACCTTAAAGATCATCTGGTTCCAACCCCTCTTCTGTGGGCAGGGACACCTTCCACTAGAGCCGGTTGCTCAAAGTCCCATCCAGCCTGGCCTTGAACACTGCCAGGGATGGGGCTGAGATTTAAATATGTACTTTATGGCTGTTACCCTTGCAATTGGGTGTGTATATTCGCTGTAAACACAAGTTAGTGCCTACAATGCTGGAAGCAGATCGTGGAAAGTGTGAACCATAAGATGCAAATCATTAGAAGCATGCATTGCAACTTGCTTTGGGGAAAATTCCCCATTCAAGAACAGACATGCTGATTATGGCTCCAGTTTTCTGATTTCCTGACATGTGAAAGTCCCATCAGTAAATACGAGAGTACTTATTGAGAGCATAAAGCAACACTCTCAGTTTGCCAGAAAAAGCTGAAAGGGCTTTTTTTCTCCATACGCACAGGGTTGAAACCCTCTACTCTGCTTCCTGCACAGTGTAGAGGGACCTAAAAAGGAGTCACAAGAATCAAATGTTGCTCTTGATTTTGACACCACTCAGGTCTATGACGCTGGATAGCTTTCTTCACCTAGTAACACAGTACCTGTTTGGCTTTCTGAAGCACTTGAAAATCAGAAACAAACAGAATTTGAATGATGCAGTAAGCTGCAATCTCACCATAACCTTCAAGCAATGTGTATCGTTGATCATGTTATACAATTTTGTAGATTGATCAACCTCCAATGCTGTTTCCAGTTTCTTAACCTGCTTCACATCTCTGTATTTTTGATACTCCCTCCAGCCTAAAAAAGGCCAAACATGAACAGGGTTTCTTCATCATTCCTACCACCAACATAAGAAACTTTCTTCACAATTTACACAGTCCCAGAGCACAGCAAATGCAAATGCAGCCCTGAGCCAGTGAAATATTTAGAGGCTGATTTTTCCTGTCTGCGTTTGATGAAGCCAGAACTTTGGACAATTTTTCTTAGACAGATTTTGTATCTAGTCACAGCCTAAAATATTAGATATTTGCACTGCAAGATTAAAAAAAAATAATAATTAAAAAAAAAAAACCTGATGTTGGGGCATTTTAGAATCCTCTCCATCCTGCTGTGTTCAAAATAAGCTGTGCTGCACCTGACTTGCAAGAACCTCCACAATGATTAAAAATCCCATACAAAATGTTGTGCTTTATCGCTAGTTTCATCTCTGGTTTACCAGGGTGTTACCTGGGGCAAATCTTAGCAATTCTAATACCTCACCTCCTCCGGAGTAGCTCTCAAGTGTAATTCACACAGCCTGCGAACCAAATGTAAAAAAAAAACCAGGAGTTTGCAACCCCAGTTCCTAGACATCTAAGACACTTAGGGAAAGCCAACAGACCAGCACAACACAAAGCATCTGTAAAACATGCTTTCTATTGCGTTTTACATCCATTTGGAATGGCACTTCCATACTTTAGGAAATACAACCCTTCCCTGCTATTCAGCATGAGCCACAGGCAACTGAAGCAGCTTTCTGCTTTCTCTCTTTCTAAAGAGCTGATAATAACTAAATCTATTAGAAATACTATTAGCATAAACTTATTAAACTTAATAAGTTGGCCACAGACTGCTGGAAGGAAAGCATCATTGTATCAAGAAAGAGGCTGACTATACCTCCTTTAATATAACCACATTCCCACTACTAAGCCCATTCAGGAGGCTGTATTAATATAATCTTCAGAAACATTTTCACTATACAGTTCTAAAATCACAAGCTGGGCTACGGAATGCAAAAGAAATGTCACACACTGTCATGCACACATGGCCAGAATGAGAGTCACCTGCTTGAACGCTATCTTCTGGATGAAAGAGCAAGCCCATTAACACGAGAAGGTGATAAAAACCCCCATAGGCAAGGCAGTGCACCTCTAAAAGGCAAAACAACAGGCATGTGAGGTGGACAGTGGAGCAGACCGCTATGACTCACAGGCTGTAAGTCTAGTCAGTGAAAAATCTGGCAGAAGTGCGCTGTTTGACTGGGTCTGTACATTCCCGAGAGATTTATAGCTGCTTATTGAATCATCTGTTCCTGTTACAACCAAAGAAACTGTATATGTTTCACTGGATTTTACATCTGCAAGAAAGACCCATTAACCATTAATACCAACCAGAGTAGAGTTTTTCTATTGGGTGAGCCATTTAAAAGATTTTAAGACATTACTTGTGACAGGAAGCAAAATCTACACAAGAGACAATGGGCTGCAGGGAGATCTCTGCATCAGGATGGGTCTCCCTCACTGGCATCTCTGGTTTGCCTGGCTAATCTTCAAGACCAGATTGGTCTCTCAAGTGACAAATTCTGCACAGGAAAGAAAAGAAATGGTGCTTTCTACAGAAGAAAGTTCTGTTGAATAAATAGTCATGTCTTTAAGAAAATTACTATTGTGGCTTAAGACAGGCTTGTGGGGCAGGTTCATGGAGAGTGGTGACACACAGGCACACGCTGGTGCCAGAGGTCCTTTCAAAGTGTGAGGAGTGGGCAGTAGTTCTGGCCAATTAACATCTTTCAACGCATAAGTTGCTCAGTTCAGGAGCTGGAGGTAGCACTGCAGTTTCATCTCAAACTCCAGGGGAAGAAGAAAAGGAGCTGTACATGGCCCTGCTCAAAAAATGAAGATTGCTGCTTCAGCGCAGTTAGTTCACAAAAGAGGGAGAGAGAAGGATGTCATTTCAATCCACCCCATTGAGCTAAGCAAGATATTTTGTTACCTCGAAATACTCCTTAGTGCATCTCCATCCCTACCCTTCTCACACATTACCCACTGAAAAAAACCTGCAAAAAGAACATTGCTTCTCCCATCTCCCTCCTCTAAATCTTACTTTTTTGTTCTGTTTTCACCCTTGGGCACATCCACAGCTCAGCTCTCAGAGATAGTCATCTCTCAGTGGCAATGTACAAAGGTGTTATTAAATAAGAAGCCATTTGCTGAGGCATATACAGGCTGAATGTCCTGAACTCCCAGAAGGGATGAATGTTAAACATATTTTGAATTAACTCCTTAAAAATAAACAAAGATCTAGGCACATTTGCCTAACATCTGAGAATGCAGAAATACTGTATCCCTGGCTACTTCAGTGCTGACACTGGAATAGAGACATGCATTAAAAACACAGCAAATGCTCTTCTTGATCAGAGCAGCAGAGTATCTAGCTCAATACTCTGCCTTCAGAGGCAGCGAAAGGCAACGCTAGTCAGGGCAAGCCCAGAAACCTAACTGCTTTCTCGCTATTTTTCTTTGTCCGAGACTGCAGGCTATGGGTAAGCAGAGCTGAAAAAGCAGCAAGATTTGCAACATTCTGCTAACAGTGCGTTTGCTGCTCTTATTATACCAGTGAAATCCTGTTAAGCCTGTGGAGTGAAACACGACAGAGAGCCATGCCTGAACTGCCATACTTAGCTGAAAAGTCAGCAGCTTGGGCATTTGAGAGCACAATAACAGAACCAAGACCCACATCAACTCACACACACAGGATGGCCAAAGCATGTAAGAGAGGGAGCGGAACACCACCATGCCCGCGGGTGCAGCTGTGGCACATTTACCAGCACACAATGGATGGGAGGGGACAAGAAGGGATGGATTGTGTAGCACATTTTTCTTTCATGTTTTTGAATTGTTGCCTTGTAAAAGTCAATTTGCTAAAAAACATGACAAGATAATGGTAGATCCTACTGAATCTGCACAGCTACACAGTGCCAAACTGATTTCTGCAGTAAATCATGTGCACTCCAAAAACACAAAGGCAGGGCTGTACAGCTTTGTGAACTTGTTAAGAGTGTACATTTATTTTTGCCAAAAATGACAAAATGTCTGTCAGCCTTTGGATTTTTTTCCTGTTTATTATCTGTGCATTGAACTGCCTTCATTTTAGCATGCTGAATCAATACAGAAGGAACAAACACAATGAACCTGATCTCACAGCAATCTGTATGAGTTACCATAGCTATGCTCGATAGGTTAGAGTCAGTCTCCTACCCTGCAGCTGCACAGATCACAACCATCACCAGCTTCCCACCCTTCACAGTAACTAATTTTCTGGGATGTCAGTGAGCCATTGATTTTGTGTTATTCCTCTTAAAAAAGCACTATAAAACAACCTAGGGGGCATACTTATGGCAATATCACACTCAGCACAGTAATACCACACCTCAGCCCATTCAGAGTGAGATATGGTGTGACTAAGGCAGGCCATCCCTGCAGCAGACTGCTTAACAACCTTTCAACTAGTCATGAGTTAAAAGTCTCAGATGGTGGCATGGAAAATCAAGAGCGCTATTCAATCCTGAATAATCACCTTCATTATCTTTTGATTTGGCTCTACTTCTGTAACTGGAGGCAGCTATGCTAGTTAACATAACTCACTCTCTTTGTGTCAACTTTTTCTCCTGTGCCATGCACACAGCAATACTGGAACTCACAATCAGTGAACTTGGAGCAAAGGTGAATCTGGCCTGACATTCCAGATAAACCCCATCACATCAGTAGATGTCTGTCACCCACCCACCCCTCCCCAGTGATCCAGCCACATATGTGTGAGAGTTTAGCACTGATAGGGAGGAGGACTGATCACTGTATGGCACAGGGAGCACACAAACATTGCTGCCCACTCTCACCAAAGGAAATACCATATGAGAACAGCTGTGAGAACTACAGCAGCCTTCCAGGCCAGCAAAGAAGCCGGGTCAGCCCTTAGACAAGCTGCTGAAGTCAACGCTTAGCTTTCAAGCAAATACTCAAGTATTTGGCTGAACTGGGACCATTTTCAAGTGTGGGACGCAGAATCCCACTCAATGGTTGCTCCAATGACAGACTACAAAAGTATTCTGGATATATAAAAATGCAGTAATTTATGGGGTGCATTCTGCCTTAACCAGAACCTCAGACTCATCTGTTCCTCACAAGTGATTGTTTCTTAAAGACAGTTGCTGTGTCCGTCATCTGCAAACACTGAGAGAACATCTGCCAGCCTTGATAGGAAATGGTTTACACTGACTGAAAGTATTTCTGAAACCCCATCAATTCTGCTCCACATGAAAAAAGAAAAAAATAAATATGTGTAACAACAAGAAAACCCAAGATAATTTGTTAGTCTTTGTTCTGCATCTTTGCTGAGAAGTAAGAATCTTTGTTTTCTCTTTCAGACCATCCTGTTATTCACACAGAGAATTACAGACCTAACCAATTCTATAAATAGTTGTTCCCTGAACTCACAATTTAAGTTTAGGTCAAAGGATGATCACTGACATACAAAGCATGACTCTTCCCTGTCATTCTGTGAAAAAAAAAGAAAGTAAAGCCATTCTGATTCCTGACAATGTTACAGCCCATTTTAACTGATCTGCTGCCCCTTTTCCTCAAAATCATCAAGTGGCAGATGTCAGAAGAAAAATCCTTAGTTAGAAAGAAAGGTCTCCTGGAGGGAAGCATGGAGCCAGGAGCCAGGTCCTTCCATCCCCAGGCTCACCCAACCTGCGAGGGTGCACAGCAGTAGTGGAAGTGCAGCCTGTTCCCTGCTGGTATGAGCACAGGTAGAGTAACACCTTCCAAACCCTAAGTTTCAATTGTAACGTGGTTCCACCAACCTACCCAAAGTTACATCAAAATCTCTATGACTCAGTGCAGGGTTAAAGCACTTGTTTTGCCTAATTCATGGGTTATCATAGAGATGTAATTATTAATAAACCTGATCATTACTGTTTGTAGATGACTAATGCTTTTCTGCTGCCCATAAAGCTGTGACGACTACCTGAAGACTGAGACCACTGATAAAACGACTAATGCCCTGTAAAAGTGTTTTAAAACAAACACATATTAGGCAATACAAGGTTAACCTTGTAACCTTAAGGCAATGTAAGGTAAACTTTGCTAACTTGCTACAAAAGTAGAGCTGCTACCAAACAGAGGTAGCTGCATGAAGTGGGCTGCATCTTGTTTTGAAGTCACGGGTCATGCCTACAATTAGCCAAGTTTTCAGACGCCCAAGTACCTGTTTGCACCGGCTGATCAGATGCTGAAATGACTGATAAGTCTACCCACAGATGCTTCAAGGCAAAAGATCATTCTTGTCATTAATGTGCCCACAAAAATGCAAACACCATACCAGCAGCTGGCTCCAAAGCTGATCCAGAGCATGGAGCCACTTAAATACAAACAGCACGCTGGTAATCTGACAGGTTTTAGAGTTATAACAATGCCATCAAGTAACAGGCTCTCCAAAAAACACACAGCAGAGTGACTAGTAACACCCCACTCATTTGGTTATTATTGATGCAAACACCTTCTTCCTGCATGCCATACCGTCTGAATCAACAGGCAGGTTTCTATGAAGCTTCAAATTTTGGAAGTGTTTAGTGGGACAGGGTGGGTTGGCAACAGGTTGAATGGATTTTTATGGTTTCAAATAGTTCAGTGCTTTCAACCTGTTTGCATTCTACCAAATAAAACTGGGCAGGCATTGAAAGGTGCCAAGGACCAAGAAACCTTCAAGAGTCTAAAAATTAAACCTCAAAATACTTTGTTCCCAATTAAAAACTTTGCAAGCAAATTAGATACGCCTCATCTGGGTGGACAGCAGGAAAAGAGACTCAATGCACAGTCACATCTGATTTCCTGCAAAACTCTGCTCTGAAGAGCAGGCGTTGAAAGGAGAAGAGTGCCCAGGTGGCAAACAGCTCTGGTCAAGCACCTCTGCTACCTTCACTGCAGACTTCAGTGCAGTTATTACTGAAACAGGAGCAAGGTGGAAAGGATGCCCATAAAGCTGTATTATCCTGATGCAGCAAAAAGCCTCCAGCTTATGAGTTAGCACCTCATTTCACATGGAAGATAAAAGCAGTTTGTCTGCTAACTGAAAAGCTATTCCTTTCTTTTTCCCCCTCTCCTTTTAGAGAGGGTATTTTTGAGAAAAATGGCACACAGAACGTGCGCTCCTCCTGCTTGGACAATTTTGCCTGTTATTAAAATAAAATAAACAAACAAACAAATCCATTTTAGATGGGTTTGCTCGGCATGCCAAGGCCCCCAGCTTCCATTCTCAGGGATTTACTGAAATACTTGTTTATTTACACAGAGCTGGAATCCCGGACTAATAGATTCTCTCCTGGCGAGATCTTTGGCCATGCTAAAAGGTGGTAGCAGTATTAAATATATTCCCAGTGACATCAGTAGAAAAATAACTGTGCTGTAAGTAATAACAGTTATGCAAAGGTGTGGGTTTGAACATCCCTTGTAGATACTCATCTGTGTTAAGGAGAATGAAAGATACCTCTTCAACCCCACCCCAAGACAAGGCATCTATCCCTTTCCATTCAGCAGACGCAATTGCTCACTACTCCAGGTAGACTTGATTTTCTCCTGTGGCGCCTATCTGCTCACTGGGAGGCGGCTGAGTCACAGACTCGTCTCCTGCTCTCCCCTCCAGCACCTCACCAACGAGTGGACAATGAGAATAGAAAGAAATTCATACTACTGGATGTAAGGACTTCAATGCCTTGAAAAAAGACCCTGAGACCCTGCGAGATGATCTAAAGAAATCACAAAATGTTAGGTATAAATAAAGGTTGAATTCCTTCTATTAGCTTTACAGAATGCAAACCTCTGGGACTCATGCTTCCAAGGTTTCCCATGTAGCTACAAAAGCCAGAGAGAGTCAATATCTCTAATAATCACTGAACTCCAGCAGGCCTTAAAAGAAGGAAGAAAAAACTCATACATTAACAAAAATATCTCACATTGAAATTGATAGTTGACAAGTAAGAAAAAACAATATTTTTCTTTCCTTTTGCATTTATCACCCACCTTCTCCCCCATAATCATTCTGTGTAAGAGTACACAGTGACAAAACACTCCTAGCTCTCACTTTAAATGCCTTTAGCCACTGTAACTGTATACAGAACAAACAAGAACTAGTTTCACTTGCCAGCAAAACACAGCAGCATGTGGACCACAACATAGCAGGATGCATAAAAATGAAGAAGAGTGAAAAGAACTCACCCACACTGAAATTTGAATACTGAAAGACCAGACCAGCACACCCTGGCCCAAACTTAGACAGGATCCACCAACCTGAAGTACAAGGTTTCACACCATAAAAGCTTTCTGGTATCTTCTTGGAACAAATATCTTCATGTCATCTGCATATCAGGCTTTTCTCAGCAGGTTATGGTGTTTGAGTACATCATCTTCCCATTCACTAGCTCTAGTTGCAACCCTCTCCATAGCTATTACTGCAGCTAGTTTTCATATGAATCACTATGTGCTGCCCATATTTCATCTTTACTCCAAAAAAATACCCATGTTCACTGCAAAAACACATGCTAGCAAAGACCTTTCTTTCAGATCAAACTGCAAGCAAGAAAGCTGCTATGTGTTCCTGATATAAACAACCTGATAAGGACTGCTACAAAATGAACACACAGGAACCCCACATGCAGAACTTTATCCCAGTCCCCAGGAAACATGCGTGTACAACTCATAACCCTGGGGAACCAGGGTGCATCTGATGTTCCCTTCTCTGGAGAGGCCCCGCACTGCAGATGGTAGCTGCCTGGAAGTATACTACTGAGGCACAGATCAGCCTATGAATATTTCTCTGTGGATATATAGCTCCCTTTGAATTCTACATAATTACACTAGCCTTGTGCACACATGTTCAGTGCCTGAGCTGTGGGTGGGAGATGCATCTGGCATCAACTCTATGCAAACCCTGTAACACTTAATTCTCAAGAACATTGAAGGCAACATGGGCCTTCCCATGGCTTTTCCAAGCCTGGGACCAGACCTACCTTCCTTCGTTTTAGAGGACATCAGAACTGCACTGCATATTTTCAGGTATATGCAGAATCTCTACACAACTGCTGCATGATGAGGAGGGTGACCTGCTCAGACAGCTATTCCCACAAGCTCTCAAGGCAGACCTCATTCCTGGCACTCTACATTCATTTTCTTCTCATTGACTCAAGGACAAACTAGACAGAAACTGGCCACAGATAATCCTAGGCTTGAAATTAGAAAAATGCTGCTAGCCAGAGGACTAGCGAAGTACTGGAACAGCTTTCCCACAAGCAGATCCACAGCGTCAAAACAGTTCCCACTGCATCATTTAAAAGGGAAACGTTCAAGTCCCAATAGCAAGACATTGCATTGGTTCTGACTGCCCAAGAGAAACTTGCTAGGGCTCCTGATGCCTGAGGCACCACTGCACTGCTGCCAGGCAGGCAGGTAACTTCCAGCAGCAGGAATCTGCTTTCACCACATCCTGGGCCCTGCCTGCCAATACAGCTCATTAGCACTGCACATCCAACACCCAGTGAGAGAAAACTGGAGGAGAGACATTATTTTCTGAGCTCACATTGCTTGGAAGTTCCAGTTCCTGGGAATTTTCCACATGCCAATGAAACCAGTGTTGGAGCTGGTATCAGCGATTGAAAAGGCCATGTAAGCAGTGATGGTCAGTAGATTACACTTCTCCATCCCCAGATTTCTCATCCACATGGATTCTGCACCTTGGCTTTTCAGCAGCTCTATTCAATATTCAAAACAAATGCATGTACTAAACCAGATTTATTTTTATGTTCCTGCAGCACGTATGCAGAATGACAACTGGTCCCAAAGAAACAGATTCAGGGAAAACACTTTTTATCCTTTATTTCAAAACTTATGTTCACTCACTCTTTATGAGCACAACAATGTGCCTTTCCTTGGCATGCATAAACGTAATTAGCCCACAAAGGGCAAGACAGCAGGATGCCATGCAAATGCAAATACAATACTATGCTTTTCACTCTGTTGGATTTGGATCAACAAATAATGTTCACCAGTGCCACTACCCAAGGACAGTCTTGTGGACCTTTTGGGAATCCTCCCACCCATGATGACAGGACAGTGCAGGACTTTCCATTCCCTTGATGGAAAGTTTTCTTCTACCTTGCCAGGCAGCAGCAATGCCTGGAAAGCTTTACATGAAAGATGCTGCAGCGCAGAATGTGCCTATCCTGCACCAGCAAGCATCTCCAAAGACGAGGGTGCCCATTACTCAGCAGGCAGCTGTATGTCAGCAGAGGAGTTTATAGTTCAGCCTTAGGCATATGTGGATTATTACCACAAGGACTAGCTGGAACAGCTGCTGGGGTGAAGAGGCACATGCTCTTCCCTGCTCCCTTTACAAGAAAGGCTTCTGCTAACTCAGTATATCTTTTCCCACCAAGTGTGCAGAGACAGTGGAGAGCACTAGCAGTGCTGTATAACAGTGTGAGGAGGAAGGGAGTGGATCACCCACCCTGGCTACAGAGAGCTTTACCCTGGGACCACGGGGACACAAATAGGCAGGAGACAGCAGCTTCAGCCTATCACAACACAAATGATTTCTTGGCCTGCCCCTCAGCAAGTGAGATGGACTCTGCCTTGCTTTGGCTTGGTGTACACTCATAATTTGCAACTTGGCCTCCTGAAAGGAAGCCCTGCTGTTCCTTACACACAGTAGCACTTCTTTCACTGAGCTGCCTTACAGAGCCCAAAAGGACTTCTTGCACAGTAAATGAGACGTGCCATCGGCACATCAGTGTCTGGCCCACATCAGAGCATCTGTCCAGGAGCCAAATGCACCAACAGCCCTTAAAGGCCATGACCAGCCTGACCTGGGACCTGCACCCATGCAGCCACTGCCTGAGGGATCAGAATCACAGTTTAAGCTCAGGCACCACGATGCTGCAGGTTTGCCCATCCCCTTTGCTGGGCCAAACTTACTGCTGGGTTGAACTTGGTCCTGGCTCTTCCCCCCTCATCTGCCTTGTGATCACTGGGCTGCCAGTAAAACCTGTCACTGCCACCAACCTGGTGACACTCAGGTGCTGTGGAACTGCACCCTGGTCAGCGAGAACACTGTCCCACCTGTGCTGTGGCCACCCTTAGCTCCTGGCTCATCCTTACTCATGGGACAGACCTTGCTCTCTCCTTCCTGACAGTATCATGCACACCATGCTGCATTCCCCTATGCTGGTCACCCTCCCTGGCTTGATAGACCTTGAAGCAGGATTAGGACAAGCATCACAGGATAGCCAGGGAGAGCTGGCATTAAAGGAGAATTTTGGAGGAATGAGAAACATCGGAACACCTTTTCCAGAGGCACTTAGCACCCTGCTTTTGATCCATGGAGGAGCTTAAGAGCAGCAGCTATGCTGGCATCAGAGCAGCTTTGGGGAATGGGGTTGCTGGTTTTCCTGGTGATTAATTCCAGGGTAAGATACTGATCTGGTTCAGGCAGAGTTCAAAACATCCCTGCTTTCACAGTCAGATGTACTGAACACGAAAGACATCTTTCTTTCAAACAGAAATCCTGCATCACAGAAACATACAATTTCCTGTTCACAGAAAGGGCTGATGGGTAAATTCAACCACCCGCACTTAGCAAGATTCTCAGCTATACAGATTTTCCTATCTAATCTGAGAATAAAAAAAACACTTAAAATCAGTTTGCTGTTCACGAGTAAACAATTTACCAAAAGCTTCTGCCATTTTCACTAAATGCAATGTGTCAGGGAGCTTCTTCACAACCCCACAAGACAACTACAGCTACAACAGAGAGCTTCCCTCCAGATACATAGCAATCCTAGTGAGCACTCTGGCCTCACTAACTCTGCCCTGTTGGGAGCACAGGCTGAAAGCACTGGCAAAAAAACAGAGTCTAGTTTTGGAGCTGTTTTATTTTTGATTTTGGAGATTCACACCTCTTTCTTCACACATGATCAGTTCCAGCAGAACAAATGTATTTTTTCTTTCTTTCCTCATCAAAGGTAAAGGTGGAGCAATCCAGAGAGCTGATTTCCACTAAAGAAAGGTACCAATAATCAGGTGCACCCTATGAACTCTCTGAAGTTACTGCAAGTCCTGCAGACTGACACAGTGACGTGTCAAACTAATATCAGGCAAAAATAGGGTGCATGGCCAGTAGAGATATTACACGAGTTTCAAATCTGTTTTTTTTCAAAATAGTATAAGCTACATAGGAACCTTCACAGTGGCTTCCTATACTATACACTACCAGAAAACCAAGATACAGTTTCTGGATATAGATGATTTTGTTTTGGGAGAGGTGCCATTTTACATACAGCCCTCTACTTTCCAAATAGCCTACCAGCATTGTTTGTTTTAATTTTCAGAAAGCAGATATTGCCTTAAAAATCACTATGCCACCAGGAGCTGGAGCAGACTGGGACTAAATGGTCTGAATGTTTCCATGACTGTTAAAATGGACAAGAATATTCGAGCAATTTGAATTGCTTTAAGTGCTTTGTTCATAAAAAAAAGTCAAATTTGGTTGTACAAAATCTGCTGAAATATTTTGCCTGTAAATAATTAAGGACATGGAGGTTTTTCTGACTTCTTTTTTTTAATGAAGTATATTGAGATTTCATTTCAAAACAAAAATTGTACTTCGAAGTCCAGCTGGAGTTTAATTTAGAAATCTTAATAAGAAATATATGGCATTTGATTCAGACTGTATTTCAAGGAGAAAAAAAAAGAAAGTTATCCCATAGTGAATCTTCCTTCCTCTTTTCCCATTCAGACAGGGACATCCCCAAAAGCCAGTGAAGCCCATGCCGCATAGCAAAGTACACAAATACTGACCTCACTACTTTACCTGTGCCTGGAAAGTGTGCACTCACAGAATCCAAATCCTACCTTTTAACTAGAATATTCCTCATTTATCTCATTAAATTTGTTATGCTTGTGGTAATCCCAGCCATCAGCCAACTAGCAGCAAAGTTTTACTTGCTTAGTCAAGTAGAGAGGCAACACCTTTAGAGATCCATGAACCAGCCCATCTGCAGTGATTCACACCCTACATAGCAAACACTGCTTTTCTAAAAGAAAAGCCATGGAGAAAGCTTTGTTCATTTAAAGAAAACAAACTATACTACAAGTTTCAGGAAACACTGCTGTTTCCCAAGAGCTTTACCCAAAGTCTACTTACTTAGTCCACTAAGTAGTCCATTTCAGCAGACTTCAGTTCAAACACAGTGTTCAGGTATTACATGTCATTACACACAATGGTTTCATAAGACGCCAGGGAGTTTCATGGTTCCTTCGTAAATCTGGAGAATTAATATTTTCTTGCTGAAGCACACACAGTAAAGGATACCTTTTTCTTTTTAATTCTTCTTCTTTTCCTTTTTTCCCCCCAGAAAATATGAATTGTCTCTGTAAATGACCATTCAAAAGCTCTTGCAGTGTCACTGCCTACATATTCTGTTTTGGGGGGTGGTTTGGAGGTAATTTAGGGGAAGACGAGAGATTTTGTGTAGCTGGGCTTTTTTTTCCTCCCCAGAAGATACAGGGGACTTTGCTCACCAACACTGGTCTCTTGAGCCTTTGGTGGTCATTTGGTCCACACATCTACAAAAGACACACTCGTGCTCTCTGTGAAGACAACAGGAGAGATATTAACAAAGTGCACAAGTGGGCTAGTGTGTTTGCCCTGGGAGTCCTATAGGTAGTCCAAGTTTCCAGGAGGGAAACCTGGAGGAAGAAGACAGATCCTATATGCTCTCTCCATGAGGACACCTTTAGGGGTACAACATCTGTCTGCACTGCTCTACTTCAACGCTACACACTTGCTCAAAAAACCAAACCCCAGTTTTCCCAAAGAACACTCAATTCTGCAGATACTTGTACATAACAGTGATGATATTCAAAAGGTCTTTAACATAATAAAGAAAATATGCTAAAAAATTCCCAGCAATGAACACAAGCTTTATGGGAACATAGGCTATTTGGAACTGAATGCAGAAGGTTAAATAATTAGGTTTCAGATGTGGTGAACTTAGCCCAGCCCTATCACACAAGCAAACCTTCCACAAGGTTCACAACACAGGAAAGATTAGGATGAGCAACACCAACAATAACTGCAAGAAAATAAACTTTATCTGAAACTAATTAGGTATTAACCATTTGAGGAAGTTTGTCAGCTCCCTATACTTGCGTTCTCAATCAGAAAGTGTGAAGACCTATACTCCCAAGTAACAAATGTGATTGTACATTGGTTTATATTAAAGTTACATGTTCTTCGATTACTCTTCACAGGTTCCTCAGAAGGACAACGGAAAAGGAGTTCTAGTGTCAGAGTGATTTCTACTGAGGGCTCAGTCTATACACAGTCCATGTATTCCACCTTCCATACAGAAACAAGATCAAGTGCTTTACTGTGAGCTTTCCTAATGAAGCAGTAAAATTCAAGTACTTTATTGACATATCTTTTTTTAGCAAAGAAATCCAACAACCAACACTACAAATAATACAAGAAAAACTAGGGCAAGTGCTCCAAATGGAGTGATTTGGAAGAGGTTTGCATACAAAGGGGAGTGCCACAAACAAGAGAAACAGAAGAATTTTTAAGAACCTGAAAGGTGCTCCCCTAGAGACCTCTTGCCATCATATCCAGTAGAAGCTTTGAGTCCCAAAGGCTAAAACTTGACTTGGGCACAGACACCATTGAGGGATAAATAGTGACAACACCAAAAGATCAGTGAGAATTGTGAAGGATCAGAAGCACCCACTGCCAGGAGGACTGAGAGATAAGGCATATGCCATCACTGTTTTTATCAGCCTCTTTGCAAACAGCTTATGCAGAGGAATGGCTGAGGGAACTGGGGTTGTTGCCTGGAGAAAAGGAGGCTGAGGGGAGATGTTATCTCTCTTTACAACTACCTGAAAGGAGGATGGAGTGAGGTGGGTGTTAGTCTCTTCTTCCAAGTAATAAGAGACAGAACTAGAGGCAATGGCCTCAAGTTGTACCAGGGAAGGTTTAAATTGGATATTAGGAAAAATGTCTCCACTGCAAGGGTTGTCAAGCACTGAAACAGGCTGCCCATGGAAGTGGTTGAGTCACCATCCCTGGGGGTATTTAAAAGACCTCATGAAGATGTGACACTTAGGAACATGGTTTAGTGGTGGATTTGTCAGTGTTAGGTTTACAGTTGGACTCAATGTTTTTTTCTAACCTAAACAAATCTGTGATTCTATGATTCTATTTAGGGTATTTGATTATATTCTCAAATCTAGAAACAGTTTGCTGCAATGCAGGCAGAGTACAGAATATCTACAAAGTTTTTCTATTGCTTCCTGCAGAATTCTAGTTTGCTGGCTGGAACTCAAGATCCTCAGATTTGGCTCTTGATGCTCCTGCTTGATAAACTATTACCTTTTCAGGTGCTCCTCTGATGCCAGCCTGACAACATCTCCAGTGTTTGTCATAAACAGTCACAGACGACACCTGTCCAAGGTTCCTTTGTGCTGCAAGGCCTCAGGGCAGCTCCAGTTCAGAGGAAATCTGCTGGCAGCTTCAGCTGTGGAGCAGAAAGCTGTGTTAAATGCTCCCTGCTAGGAAAATGAAAGTGCTCCATATCCACATGCATGGATTTGTTGGAAGTAGTTTGCCCTGAAAACTGAAGGGAAAATCCTCAAGGTACAATCATAGAATCACAGAATAGTCAGTGTTGGAAAGGACCTGAAGATCATCTAGTTCCAACCCCCCTGCCATGGACAGGGACACCTCCCACTAAACCATGC